>CM017442.1:44481985-44555534 GCA_007726485.1 Eragrostis curvula | reverse complement strand
TCAGCTCCTTCTAGCCAGCTCTCGCGCGCAGTATAAAAGACGGCGCACCTGCCAGCCGATCGAGTCATCGAGACAGGAACATACACGAGCGTGGCCAGCAAAGGTGAAGCAGAGTCCATGAGTGGAAACAGGATGCTGCTGCTCTGCACGGCGGCGCTGCTGCTGCTCCTTTGTGTGTCACGCAATGCAATCCAAAGAACACTACACTTCGGAATTCCTAAACCTTATGATGGATCTTTCTGTTCACGGTTGGAAACAGTTAAACAGCACATATGCTTCAATCTTGTACTCGAAAATCCATTGGTTAAGGACAGAGCATTTCACACATGCTCCAGTTAGCATATGTTCTCAAGTTCATTGTGCAGGTTTGTGCCATGTAGAGGAACACGCCATAAATAAAGGGGGCCTGATGTTCAAGCTGTTAACTTGGGGGCGCGTGGCGCGTAGAACGACTAATTCCAAAGTAACTAGTTGGCACCCCGCGCGTTGCTGCGGGCGAGCCAGGTAGAGTATTTCATTCCCTCGCAAAAATAAAAGTGGAGTATTTCATTGACAGGCAAATGCTATCGGTTGGTGACCTGTTTAGACGCTAAGCTGAAGCAAAATGATGACATGCATTGATGTCATTTTTTATGCACCACTATTTCATTGTTTTGCAGATCATAATGAGTATCACAATGCATGAGGAGCAATGTGTAGTACATGTTGCTTTTTGTAGTATGCATAGAGATGGACAAGGTGACGACCACATAGGATGAAGCGGTACCATCAGCTCCTCAGATAACCTTAATGTTATTAAGAAGACCCCTTAGGGATATTATGAACAATGCTGCCCCAATTCCTAGTTCTCTAAGTAGAACATCATATTTTCTAAGATCCTATGCAGGGGCACCATACAGATCGTCTAACAGCAATACTGAGAAGCTGTGGCATAGGCAACAAAACTTGTTCAATTTTTTATCTCTATCAGGCATGTAGAGAAGCTGCCGTGGAAAGGAAGATGGATGGACCTTTGCTAGTTCTGCCACACCTAATTCGCGAAATGATGCTCTGGTCAAATGTGGCGAGCAATTATCGATAAAGATGTGCTCAAGCTCTTGTGTCCAGTCACCAACACTAAGGTATTCATCCCCAGCTGAAGTGATGGAGAAACGGTAGCTGCAAACACAGAGTAGTGGCACCTGTGTTATTGTACCAGAAATAAGAGAATGTCAATGAGACACAGATAGGAATTAATACAACCATTCAAATGGAGATATCAATGGGCATTGAAGAAATATGTATTGTTCACAACTGTATTGAAATCCATACAGGTCTGATGTTGTCATGGTCCATACACTTCCATGAAGAAGTCACACCTGGATTCAAATTTGCATAAGTATACACTGATCGGAGCAAGTGTTGGAAAGCAAAATTTGACATTTTGTCAGAGACAATAGTCTTTTGAATGAGTAAGTTTTGCTTGCGCAGGCATTTTACTTGCTATGGCATTGTAACAGTCTTGCAGTACAACCCCCCCCCCCCCCACCCCCAAAAAAAAAAGTCTTGCAGTGCATAATGCTAAATGATGTTTTTTTTAAGGGATGGCACCTAAATGTTTTTTTCTGCCTATATAACTAAAAGGATCTAACTGTATAGCTGAAACGCATCTGTCAAGTTATTTATGATAAGTAAAGTATCACCATGTCTTTAGAGATGCTAGCAATTAGCCCTCCTGAAATGGAGAAAGATAAAAAAAAAGGCATCTATATCGTGATGGGCAGAAGAGTAATCAGGACAGAATAAGCATATAAAGAATCAATCGAAAGTTATGGACCTTGGGGGCATTAAAGTTGTTAAGAGCGATAAGCAATATCTAAAGGTAGCCAAACAGAAGTCTGTTACGAAAGCTTGGAATAATGCAAGTACAAATTTACCTTCTGAAATTTTACAGCGTAATGAATTGCAGGCTTGTCCCATTCCATCAAACAGAATCTGGGTTGCTACCTGGCAGATGAACACATGGTTCTTGTTAGCGAGGTATTGATCTATCTACTGAGCAATATTTGCCTGTAAGCAAAAATGAACAAAACAGGGGAAATTAAAACATAATTCATGAACCAGCAAAAATCTTAACCAATGTCTATGTAAGAACTACAAAGTCGTGTCACATAATTGTGATAACCATTGCTATAAATTAGCTCAAAGGCAAAGATCGTAGCCATATAATAATTCTAAATAAAACATAAACAGAGTCTTGTAATTCAAATACATATAAAGGTTTGAGTGATGTAGCCTTTCCTTTATTTTATTAGCTGGCAAACTATTGAGGCACATATCAAGGGAAACAAAGTAGGAAAAATATGAGACTGAATGCTTGGGAAGAAAACGTTATGCATGGACATGTATATATGGGTTTGCAATACAATAGCATTGCTAATATGGGTTTGAGCTATTTTCCACAAACCAAAAAAACACTGATGAGCCAATAAAGCATGGAGGTACTATGATTATCAGTTAACAAATATTCGAATATCACATATAACTCAAAAACAGCATTAAATACAAATGTAAAAAAACTATACAAATCGACCAGCAACGAACAATTTCTTTAAAATGTATAAAATTAAAATAATATATTAGCTGAAATCCTGCATGAGTAGATGAAAACGAAACTCAATCTTTTGAACTACAAAATATAAACACAGGTGTAAGATAGTTGATGTGACAACAAACAAATCATGACAGGATGCAAAATATACAACATACAAAATACTCTTGCAATGTGAAAGGTAGAAGCAGGAACAGAGCCGTACGGCTATGATAAATCAATAGGAACAAGCTCTCTTCTTTACTTTAAATACTCCTGTTTATTGAAAAATATAACAAAAACTCTAAGCATTATAAACCATCAACACAAATCAGATTTGGGGTAAAAAAGAGCATCATCAAGACAAGATCAATAGAAAGGGCCCATCGTCAGCAGCTATTATGTAGAGAATCCATATCTAATAAAAATAACATAAGCAGCCAAATAAATGTGAATTAAAATGTCTGTAATTTTGGTTCAATAAATATTGACAAAGGTTTTCAAATTTCTCATGTACAATAGCTCCTGCCCCAATAGCAGTAAACTAAAAATTTTCAGTCTGAAAGCAAATATCACTGCCGGACATATTTAGAAACGGAGCCAGTCACAATGAAGATCTCAGCACATCAGAAAAGCTCAGAGATCAGGAGGAACGGTTTATACAAAAATTGAAATTATTTTGCAAATGGTGTCTCACCATAACAGTATGGAAACAACCAAAACAATTAACAAATTCCCAAATCTAAAAAATACTTCAAATCTTAGGACCTTTCATTTCATCTTCTAACGCTCAACTATGGCTTCGAAAGTCACATGTCATATATCTTTGCACCATTGTGTTTGAGATTTTGAACTCGAAATCATGAAGATGCAGGACTTCAAAAAACAGAGCCCACAAAAAAACGCATCACACACAAGCTGAAAATATGGCTTCAGACCATGCAAATAAACAACCACTGAAAAATAACTCACCAACTTAAGTCACTATCTTTTTTTTTTCTATCCACACTGTATCACGCAACAAAGAACTATTAACCCAGAAAGCAGTATCGTGCAACCATTTCCATTTCCATCTGAAACCACCTAATGCTGCCACAATAAGTATCGGTATAATTGACTGCTATCGAAGATAGTGTGCTTGAAAGCTCACAAGCAATTAACTGAACTGAAAATGTGGTAGGCAAAAAAAGCAAGGAATAGAAGGGAGGAATGGACCGTCACCTTGATCAGACAATCGACAAGCAACTTAAAGGCCACCATCCAAACACCCAAAGATCCAGAACTCAAGCTTGAAGATGATGCAAATGATTCTGGTCCTCCATCAACCTGCAATTATAATATCAATGACATGGTGAGGGACATCACGAATAACTTTTTATATCATCTGCAGGCAGTAAAGGCAAGCATGTAAGAAAAGTATAAAAATACTTTTTATTTGTGGAAAAAGATGAATTTCTTAACAATCAACAGAGATTACACTCATTGCAAGGTGATACTTTTTGAATTTTCTTAACACATCACATGCGAGCATATACACGAGGAGGATCTGAATAAATCATGAGGCAGCACGTGAGATCGTGTTTCCCTCAAGTAAAACAAAATCTAGGGAAATGAATCGTACCTCATGGCTCATCCTTGATTGTGCCTTAGTGTCGGGTGGAACAACTCCAGTATCTCTCTCTCCCTCATCCCTGATTGTGCCTCTTTGCCGACATGAACAAGAACAAGACCTGCACAACAACACCAGAACGAACATGCTAGATGACCCTTGGGGTGAACAGAGCTTAGGGAAAACTGATAAACTGAACCCGAGATGATTTGAAGAAACAGAGCATCCATCGTTGCTTCGCAAATCAAAGGGAAAAAGGACTGAGGAAGAGGAAAAAGCTCACCACACTGGAGGAGGTCGCTGTTGCCCCTGCTAGCACAGTGGAGGAGGGGCCGCCCATTTTCGCCCCATCCTGCACGTAAATCATTGCTTACACTTAGAAAACCAACGACACATGTAAACATGGAAATCAGTCAGCCTCACCATAGCACTCACATAAATAGGTTCCTGACACATTTATGCACCATATACTGAATCAACCTAGAACAAGAAAACAGTGCCATATTTGCAGAGATGGCGATCTATCTATTATTGGTATTCATGCTTATTGTGGCCATATTTCATTGTTTTGTTTTCAGAAACATCTCTCGGTGGGAAAACAGTCTAGCCTAAACATGAAACTTCAATGAGCCAGTGCAACCTAGAAAAAGAAGTCATATGGCAAGACCAACATTATTTATGAGTTTGTTCTTTGTCCGCAAATTAGCTCTAAAAAGGTCTTGCTTGCAATGCAACAGGACAGGGCAAGTTTCCTCTCTGCCTCGTTGCAGAAAAATAGTAAAATAAGCAAAGCTGAACTGAGGAAGTTTGCAGAGCATTCATACCTTGATTAGTACATGAAAAAATCAGAAATATCAGATGCACAAAATCAGAACAAAGATAATGAATTGCACAAAGAAAAGGATTAACAGGAGACTCACGTTACCTTACCTGGACATGTGTGAGCTATTGCAGGAGGTCGATTGATGGCCCTGCAGACCGGCACTGCAACAGGGCTGGTCCTCCGCCTCCCAGGGATAGCGCACCTCGAATCTGATAAAGCGGCTGAGGCAAACAAAACCACAAATCCTAAATCAACATCTCAGGATCCACAGGCAAAAAACGAAAATGCAAAATATACAATGAACTAAAAAAGGAAGAACGACATGCATCCAGGAGCACCATGGCGTGTGGTGGCAACGGGGGATCCGTATCCACCAGGGAATACATCCGAAGAGAAATATTAGCACGAGAGCATCAATCCACGAGCTGGCATCACAAATCAAAGGGAAAAGAATGGAGTATGAAGATGAGAGGAGCTCACCTGAGGGTAGTCCTGGGACTTGGGCCGGGCCAAATCCGGGTGGGCCGTGGCCCGAACATTTAGCACGGCCCGTGGCACGGCCCGGCCCGATAAGATTTCGTGCCGTGCCGGCCCGGCCCGAGCTGACAGGCCGTGCCGTGCCGGGTTTTCGGCACATCGGGCCGGCACGGCACGAAACTGTTACATGGGCCGTGCTCGGGCCGGCACGGCACGAAAGTGGCCCGGCGGCCCGGATTTGGCCCGGCAGTGTGTTCTTGTCAAGTTCTTTAGTCAACGTTATTTTTGTTATTTTGATTTGTATTTCAAAATATAAACTTGTATAGATTTTGCATATGTGGTCCAAATTTGATGATTCTTTTTTCTATAATCTTCAAAAAAATCATCTCTATCATGTCGAATATTTGTATGCAAACTTCCCTGGTTCAATTTTGTACTGATCAATCAATACACTAATAGTCACTATTCACCATTATCTTTACTTTTTTGTTAATCCCCAACCAATTTGAATTTTGAAGTAATTTTTTGTGTGGATGTACAACTTCTACATATCTACACATAGGATTTTTTTATAAATTTTTTTGTGACACTTACACTCATGTATGTTTGAATTGCTCCCCATTTGTCTCAAAAGCTCATAACTTCTATATTGATTAGTAAATTTTGAACACACATTCATGCAAACATTGTTGAAAAAATTCCCCAAAAATTATAGAGGTTGGTATTGACTTGGAACACTTCCACACCAAAATTGAGTTCAAAATTCAATATCTTTTTAGAGATAAAAATTGCAAAAGCTTACTTTTCCTTTGTTTTTTTTTTGGTCACGCTCAAAGTATAATGATTTTGGAACTCAAATTTGATATACACATCTAGTATATCTTTACTAAGCTATTGTAATTTTGGTGGAATTTTTGAAATTATTTTATCCATGTAACACTATAAAAGAATCAATTTAAACAAAAAAATGCGCCTTCTCTATACTGAAAACGCACTCTGAAAGAGGCATCTAACAGAAACCGGGCCGTGCCCGTGCTTGGCACGGCCCGACGACGGCCCGCCGTGCTCCGTGCCGTGCCCGGGCCGCATTTTCATCACATCGGGCCGACCGGCACGGCACGACGTGGCACGACGGGCCGTCATGGCACGGCACGAAACGGCACGAAGCACGACGGGCCCGTGCCGTGCCGGCACGAGCACGGCCCGAGTCCCAGCACTACCTGAGGGGGAACGCTTGCTGCCTCTGGCTGCACGAGGGCGCCGTTGTCACCTTCGTCTCCTCGCCGTCGCCCTCTTCTCCATGTCGGAGTCGGCCGCGCCTCGCCATGGAAGAGGAAGAGGGCCACCTGCACACCACTGGCCAACGGGGCAGCCCTGCCCTGGTCGCTGCCGCAGGGAGGAAAACGGGAGGAGAGCACGAGCAGCGGAGGAAGCCGGAGCCGCTGCCCTTGCCTCCACATCGGAGGGGGCTGCGCCGCCAGCCCTAGATTGGAGACAGAGGGAGAGTGGGGCGATATCCGCCTCACGCCGCCGTCGTGCATGCCGTCCTCCACCGCCGTCGTCGCTAAGCCACGCCGCTCCGCGTCGCCCTGCCGGCGACCACCAGGCCGCGCCGCCGCGCGCTGTCCAGGGCCGCCGTGCTGCTTGTGTCGAAGCAGAAGTGAGGAGGGAATCGAGGGGGAGGCGGATAGTCTCGGAGTAAATGGCCATCGGCTCAACCACCGCAGTAATTTGGAGGGCCGGCCACGCAATGACGAACAGACACGCACACGGGGGACGCACGCGGCGAACGCGGAAGCAACACGCGCGCTGAGCCGTACGCAGACGCATTTTTCACCGCGGCTCCACTCTAGCCACATCACCACACACGCTCGCGATTGAGATCCAACGACGAGAAACAGGCGCGACCAGCCCAAATTGTTCTCGGCGCGGTTACGCCGGGACGACCAGAGAAGCTAATAGATGATTCAGTCAGTCAGCCTTTTATGTCGTCCACACGACAGGCTTATGGTTTTAGTTCACGTCAGACATACATTTTGATAGTTACAGTGTACTAAATATCTAAAACCTTAAAGAACCAGTTGAGAGAAATACATTTTTGACCTACCACACTCTACCCCACCTGTGTATCTGCCGTTGATCAAAATCAACCCTATCTAAACCACCTTTAGATCTTGCCTCAGAAATTCTAATCGGTGGAGCCATTAAAAATGTAATGGTCGGCGTCATTAGCAGGCAAAAAAAAACCTGACATCGATAATATTTTTTTGTTAGGTCATCGGCTGAATGATGACACGTAGATCAAGATGAATAACAAAAAGTAAAACTGGAATAAAGGAGACGAAATTCTTTATTGCGAAATTCTGGTGTTAGGGTACACAGGGGGGTCTCCTTAACTATTTATAAGAGGGAAACCCTAACTTCGTGTTGGGCCCAGATCTGATAAAGTTGCCCACATGGGCCAGGACTCCTTCTTTTAGAAGGTGGGCCTGGCCCAATAAGCGTTTTACAACACTCCCCCTTGGGCTCTTTATCGTGATAAGTATGCCTCATAAAAACACCTAAAAACCCAGTGGGAAAAATTGGAGAAAAGAGCACATATTACCACCACTCATATTGCACACATTGCCTCGTTAAAAATCTTATTGAGAAAACTTCATGTGAAAAACTCATAAGGGAAAAAGAGTACAATATTTTTAATCTTCATGATTAATGTTTATCAATCTGCATGACTGATATGAATTATCTTTGAGATAACTCACTTAATTCAGGAATGTGATGTACTTAGGGAAGTTCTCCTCTTGTTCCAAGCACTTCTCTAAGTTTTCTCATGCCAATACCACGCTGACACTTTTCGAGAGTACGGGAAGGTAATGCCTTTGTGAATATATCTGCAAGATTGTCACAAGGTCGGATATGTGTCACTAAAATCTCTCCCTGCTCTTGCATTTCATGCATGTGGAAGAATTTAGGTAACATATGCTTTGTCCTATTTGACTTTACGTATCTCGATTGTATTTGTGCAATACAAGCTTTATTATCTTCATAGATAATTGTAGGGGATGGAGTATACGCCACTCCATAAGTATTCATTATATAGCTTGTCATTCTCCTAAGCCAGGCGCACTCCTTTGCAGCTTCAAACAATGCGATGATCTCCGAATAATTCGTCGATGTAGCAACAAATGTTTGCTTCATTGACTTTCAAGAAATTGCAGTTCCTTCATATAAAAACACATATCCCGTTTGAGATATTGATTTATGTGGATCAGATAAATATCCAGCATCAACATAGCCCACAAGGGTTAATTCTTCATTCGTCTTGTAAAATAATCCAAGGTCTTCAGTTCCTCTCAAATATCGAAGGATTTGCTTGATGCCATTCCAATGCCTTCGAGTCGGTGCTGAGCTATATCTTGCAAGTAGATTAACAGCAAAAGCTATATCGGGCCTCGTACCATTCGCTAGGTACATCAAGGCACCAATGGCACTGAGGTATGGATATTGAGGTCCCAATAATTCCTCATCTTCTTGCTTTGGTCGAAAAGGATCTTGATCTATAGGGAGAAGGGATGCAAAGGGATTCACGGGAGAGGGAATATGGAGAGAGAGAGAAAGAAAAGAATTTTTTTTTTAGATTTTAAAGGCTTTTATTCCCCGATCTCATTGCGACGCGCAATGGATCACAATGTGCAAATACATGATAAGGTTCAGTGCTCAATTCACAGGTCTACCACCACGGAAAAGGACTATCCTATTACATGCTCTTCAAGCTGATATCTTGCACTCCCTCGCCCTCCTTATGTCTTGCTCAGTTCATGAAACTAACACGACAGAAAAGGTCTATCCTATTACATGCTCCTCGAGCTGATGTCTTGCACTCCCTCGCCCTTCCTTGTCTTGCTCAGCTGGTACTCATTTGTCTTCCATCTTGTCCCTTCAGATTCACTTTCTCCTCCTGTATTGATCACCTCTGTCATACATGGCCTCATGCTCAAGACTGCTACATCGGTAGGCATATAGTCTTCTTCTTGTGTTGCATCAGTGAACAGCTGAAAGTTGCCAGCTCTCCCTCTTTTGCAGCGGGATACAGGGCCTTCCAGTTTTTTAGCATTCCGAGTATGCGATCCCACACCTGGATCAGACCAATCCACTGTACATTATGAAAACATAAGGAGTTCCTCAGTTTTCATAAGCTCCAAAGCACAGCAGAACTAATTACATTAACTACTGCATTTCTTTTACTGCTAAGCCAGAATTTAGCTACATTCTCATACCCATTCCCTACTTTAATTTTGAGCAAACTAGAAATCTCAATCCACACTTGTCTAGCAATACAACAGTCAAAGAACAAATGGTTGACAGATTCTAGTTCATCACAAAACAAGCATCTTAGATCAGCAACCGGCTGTCTTATGCTTAAATTGTCTCTTGTCAGGTTCTTATTTTTTGATAAGAGCCAAAGGAAAATATGAACTCTAGGGGGGACAGAAATGTCCCAGATGCTAGGTAAGTAAACTGGTGATATTCCTCTGAAGTTTATTATCCTGTACAGAGTTTGAGAACTATAAATACCATTCGAGGTCATTTTCCACACTAAGCTATCTTCCTCAACAGAGAAAGTTATAGTTGTGGCAATTTGACAGAGCTCTAACCACATATCCATCAGTCTTCTATCCACGCATCTACGAAAAGTAAACTTGAGGTTTTGCCCGTCCCAGACATCCGCTATCACTGCTGCTTTCTCATTAACAATCATGTACAAGTCCCAGTAAGTGATTGCTAAACTAGTGTTACCCACCCAGTTATCTTCCCAAAACTTCACCTTCCTACCGTTTCCTATGTGCCAAGTATAACCAAACTTGGCTGCTTTACTTGCCCAAAGCACTCCTCTCCAGAATTGAGAGGTGTTATTTGCAGGACAAGAAAGGATGTTCGGCGCACACATGTTATACTTATGGTCGATTACCTGCCTCCAGAGCTTGTTAGTATCTAAATTATATCGCTTAACCCAAGCTGCCAGAAGACAAATATTGACATCTCTAATGTTGGGGATTCCCAGTCCTCCAAACTCTTTTCTCATGCAAATACGTTATCCCAAAAACAATGAGACATCTGTGAGTTGATCAAATCAATTGCCCATTTGGGGAACTTGATAAAAGACATTAGATAAACAGGTATACTAGCAATACAAGTCTTTATCAGGATTAGTCTACCACTATGAGAGAGGAGCTTTCCTCTCCAGCCAGCTATTCGTTTAACAATCTTATCTATTAATGGCTGGATGTCCTCTCTTCTTAGTTTTGAAAAATGCAGCGGTATTCCAAGGTACTTGATTGGGAAGCTGCCCACCGGGCAACAGAAAATTCTAGCTGTGCTTTCTATCTCTGTTTCATCTAAGTTAAGTGGAATACACTCACTTTTATGAAAATTGACTCTCATCCCTGAAACTTGTTCAAAACAAGATAGCACCAGCTTAAGGTTCATCAAAGAATCACTATCTGGTTGAGAGAAGAGGATTGTATCATCTGCATATTGCAGAGTCATAATCCCCTCCTCTCTGAAACTAGTCAGAAGGCCTTTGACCATATTTGCATGAGCAGCTTTTTGCAGCATACGAGCTAGAACATCACCTACCAAATTGAACAGGAGAGGAGACAAGGGATCACCTTGCCTGAGCCCCTTCCCTGTATGGAAAAAACTACTCTCTAAGCCATTCAGCCTAACTCCTACACAACCTCCATCGATGATTTTGTGAATCCACCCATTCCATTTGCCACCAAAACCTCTTGATTTTAAGATCTCTTCCACGAAATCAAGGTTAACTCTATCATAGGCTTTTTCGTAATCTAATTTCAAAACAACACCCTTTTCCTGTGAGGTATGGACTCTATGGATGATTTCATGTGCTATCACTACACTTTCAAGAATGTATCTACCTTTCACAAAGGCAGACTGATTTTCTGTTATCAGCCTATTACACACTCTACCAAACCTATCAGTCAGGACCTTGGTGAAAATCTTAAAACTAACATTAAGCAGACTAATTGGTCTGAACTTTTTCATTTGCTTGGCATCATTTTCTTTAGGAATCAAAGTCAACATAGCAAAATTCAGCCTATGCAGTTCTAAATAACCCTCCTCAAGAGCTTTAAACATGTTCATGAGATCATCCTTAATCATCAACCAGAACTTTTTGTAGAAGAAAAACGGAATCCCATCAGGCCCTGGTGCCCCATCAGAATAAGAAGAGAAAACCGCCTCCTTGACCTCCTTTTCAGTGAAAGGGGCCTCGAGGATCTCATTCTCTTCTGTGGTCACCCTCTCCTCATCTATCCAGAAATTATCTGCTAGGGAAAAATTCCCCCTTGATTCAAATTTAAACAAGTCTTTGTAAAAGTCAACTGCTATTTCAATCATCTTCTTCGGGTCCTCAGTTTCCCCTTGAGGACCTTCTAAGACAGCTACATGTTTTTTCCTCCTCCGTTGATTAGCTACTGCTTGGAAGTAAGCCGTGTTTCTATCTCCTTCCTTTATATCCCTATCTCTAGAATGTTGCTTGAATTTGATTTCCTCATCGGCCCAAATCCTATCTAGCTTGCTAACAATTTCCTTCATTCTAGCTAGTTCAAACTCATCCAGGTCTCTAGTTTCTGATTCAATATCAAGAATTTCAAATTCAGCAATCAATGCTCTTTTCTCTTTATTGAGCTCTGCTATCTTATTAGCAGCCCAACCTTTTGCCAGGCTCCTAAATTTCCTAACTTTAGCTTGCCACACATCAATAGGGTTGATGGACCTGGTTTTGGTACTCCAGGCCTTGGTCACAACCTTTTCAAAATCTGGGTGGTTAAGCCACCATTTTTCAACTCTAAAAGGTTTAACACCAGAATACTGGGAACCACCAGTATCAATGATAAGTGGAGTGTGATCACTTCTGTCTCTAGGTAAAGCCTTAGCTACAGACATAGGGTAAAAAGCATCCCAAGACACTGAGCAAAAAATTCTATCTATCCTTGCCAAGATTCTGTTATCTTGGTTGTTAGCCCAAGTGTAACTCCTGTTGGCAAGGTTCATCTCAATGAGTGCATTACTATTTACCCAGTCATTGAATTTATCTGCCCAATGATGATTAATGTTACCAGTATTCTTATCAGCTGCAACTCTAGTGAGATTAAAGTCACCCCCTAACAAAATGGGCACATTGGAGCTCTCAACCACCTTTTGAATCTCATCTAGAAAGTCCTGCTTGCCCTCCTCATAGACAGATCCATAAATTGTTACAAGTTTCCAAACTTTTCTATCTAGCTTATTTCTAATGGTTAAAGCCAAAGAAAAATCTAAAATTTCCTCCTCCAGAACCTCAAAAGTATCTATTTTGACTCCTACCAGGATACCTCCAGCAGCACCAACTGCTGGTAAGTATTTCCAGCAAAACATATCCTGTCCACCTAGATCTTTGAGGTAAGCATCAGTGAAAGAGCACTTCTTTGTTTCCTGTATTCCAATAAAATCTACTTTATTTTCTCTAATGAAACTATCTAGGGTAAGCTTCCTACCAGGCTTATTCAAACCTCTAATGTTCCAGAAACTACCTATCATTGATATTCTCATTTGATTTAGACCTAGATCTACCTCTACCTCTACCTCTACCCCTACCCCTACCTCTACCCCTACCTCTAATGGATTTAGCTGGACTCTCCACCAGAGAAGATTCAGCATTACCATTTTCTACTACTTCTACTGACTCCACTCTAGTATCTTCCTGAACCACAGGATTTGATACTACATCTACATTGTCACCTACTTTGAGCCCCTCATCAAAATTATCAGTTCTGTTCTTATCTACTTGTTCTAGGGTATCAATCGAGCAAATCATTTCATCAATATTCGATCCTAGCTTAATACCAAAGGAAACTGCCTTGGAAATTAAATTCTGTTGATAGCTTTTTATACCTTGGGTGTTTGTAGTGGTATTGGATTTCTCCTTTCTGGCTTGAGCTTTCTCCAGCGCTGTTCTGGTATCCCCTTTGTTTCTGGTACTCGCCCTGGTAACCATGATCGGCCCCCACTTTGTCTTGTCTGCTTCTGGTTTATTGTGTGTAGGTTCCTCTTCCCTGGTGCTGATACCCAAGCTTTCCCATTCACTGCTGTCTTCCATTTGTTTACTGATTAAGTCCAATTCTTCATCTTCATATTCATCTTCTGTGTCCATTAGCTCCATGTCCCTCAGGAGGTGGGCACACATGTTGCCATCCAATGCTTCTTTGGTTTTTATTCCCAGTGCTTGTTCCACTTCAGGCAGTAATGCATTGGTGGCATCTGCAGGCTATTGTTCCACTTGATCATACATGCTTTCTTCATTAGCACTGTTCTGCCCTGTGTTCTCATCTACATCCTTGCTCAAAAGCTCCATGGTAGGATATTCATCTACTTTGGGCACCTGTGTGTATGGCTCAATTCCATCATTCTCAACTTCTTCTGTACTTATTTCTGAGGTAGACTTCTGCTCATCCACATCACCTGTTTCATTCTGACAAGTTTTACTCCCTTTATTGTGCTGCTGTTGTGTATGTTCCTTTTCTGGAGTTTTATAAGAAAAGAATTTATTTACGGCAGTTTTCATATGGGATTGACGTGTGGGAATAGAAAGGCATAATTATTGGAATTAAATGGCCCAATTGACCAGGAAGGAAACCCTTGGTTGCAAGATGTGAAACATGAATTTCTATTGACGTTTTCAGAATATGAAATCTGCAGGGTTTTACATGCAGGGTCCGGAGACGAGGTTCGTTACTCTTGCTATTTGCTTGTTTGCGCTGTGGATCGGAGTGCTTACAGCGCGCGCTGGGATTCATAGGATACCAAAATGAATTATTGAAGCAGGTGCCATGTTGCCCTCGGAGCGTGATGACTATTTGCAACAGCGGCCTTCCGCGTGGCCAGCGTACAGGACAATGAAGACGACCCCTCCCTCTCTAGCCTCATCCATCGAGTGCACTCACACTGCTGCTGGATACCAAAGCCGTCAATTGCTCGGGCCCAATCGTATGATCGCTTGAGATCGGACGCGAGCTTGTTCTGCAATGGGATTGAGCAGAGCTTCACGCCCAGCTTAAGCTTATCTTTCCCATTCGACAAACTGACTGCGTAGAGAGAGAATTGGTGCGTGATAGTGGTACTAATCCGTTTCACTGTCTGTACTATGGAAATGGAGTGTTTCCTTACACTATGCTTCTCTACGCATGGATTATTACAGTATTATGTACATTGATTGAAGGAGGAACAATAAATACATTTGGCATGATGTTCCTTAACCTGCGACTCCTACCACCGTTAGCTCCAGCATCAAACCTTGAATCTGACTGCTGGTGCGACGGACGGACGGACGGTGAAGCTGCCGGCGTCGTCCGCCGTGGAGCACCGCTGCTGCCGCATCACGCTCTGCTGCGCGTGCAGCGAGCCGAGAAGGATATCCCTGTTCAGGCGGAGATTCTTGTCAATCCTTGATTGATGTCCAGCAACGTTTTCGGCGGCCGCCGTGCTTGTGCTCCTCGCGTTTGGTACGCTCGCGAGCCACGCAAGAATCGCGCTCCGGTTTCAGAGGCGCCAAGCCGGCCCGATGCCCAGAACACGCGTCCGCCTTCGCCAGCTCCACGATCGCCTCCCGCCCTGTTCTCCGCACGAACGCGGGAGTCACGAGTTCCAATCGTCCGGATCGCCGTCAACCCCCGCGCGCTACGCCACGCTCTGCTCTCCTGAGTCCTGATCGCCTGGGCGTGGAGTGCCACCGCTATGCGTACAGCTCCTGAGGCATGCGACAATGTCGTCGACGACCAGTTAACGCGAGCAATCCCTCGCTCTCTAGTCTCTTCTGC
Organism: Eragrostis curvula; assembly: GCA_007726485.1. Taxonomy (NCBI): domain Eukaryota; kingdom Viridiplantae; phylum Streptophyta; class Magnoliopsida; order Poales; family Poaceae; genus Eragrostis; species Eragrostis curvula. The sequence goes on along the minus strand of CM017442.1, from coordinate 44,540,178 downwards.
TGGATACCTGCTTGTCGTTTCTTCACCAAAGCCATCAATTGCAAGGGCCCAATCGTACGAATTCGCTCTCCCGTCAATCATCATTGCTTCAGATCGGACGTGAGCTTCCTCTGCAGTGGAATTGAGCAGAGCTTCACGCCGGGCTGATTACGGGTGCAAGCGATTCCTTCACCCGTCGCAGGCCAGCAGCGTCGACCCCAGTGACCGGGATGACCGGCGACGCCGAGATCGCCGATGAGCTCTGCACCTGCTAAAGCTACATGCGCGCTACAATTTTTACATGCCCGGGATGCGTGCAACATTCTATTGAGCGGTTGCTTGTTCCCAGGCACGAGTGAAATTAAGTTTTCATACGAAATGCAGGACATTTTTTATGTGCATATTAAGGTGGCTGCGACGACTCTTTATTTGGAGCTGAATTTTGGTTTAAGATTGATCTGACAAATCTACAAGGAGGAATGCTTGCGATCTCTGTATACATCTGCAAACGCCGATCGAGCCACCAAAAATTCGAAGAGCTCTAGCTCCGTAAAAGTTCATCATCACGGAACAAGTACCTGTTTTCAAATCCTAGGTTAATAGCGCAATCAAGCAAAACCTTCTTGAACGCTACCATCTCAAAGCCACGAGAAATACGTACACCTATCTACACTTCTGCTCCTATGCTAAGAAGGTGAGCATATGATGTCTGAGGCTTAATTTAGATAGATACTGAAGGTTAGGACTAATTAATACTAACTTAATAGGAAACAACTAGTCAGAAGTAGATCACGCCTAGAACTTAGCTAATTATCATTTAATTGACTTACCCGTCATGATTCCCTCTTCAGCAAGGGTTGAAGAGGTGTTGAGGTTGAAGAACGGCTGCAAGTCGATGTAGATCAAAGGGACACCGGCTTCCGAACCTTCCAGCACCTTAGTGATCGGTAGATTAGGGTTAGAGTAAACCCTAGGCTTAATTTCGTGAATTAATCACAGATTAGGGTTAACCAGGGGTTTCCTCTCATATTTATAAGTGCTGTAGGCATGGGGCCGGGACCAAAACGTGGGCTGAGGTTTGCCTCCCGATCAAGGCAACTAGCAGGGGCTAGTTGAATGTCGGATTGGGCCCTTTGGGCCACTTGACCGAGGTCAACAATTCCAACATTCTCCCCCTTGACCAAAGGTCAATGGCTTAATTCTTTACAATAATTATATTATCGATCACGTGCAGGTGGATATACACAGATCAATAATCTCCCTCTTAATCGAACAATCTTAATCTTAACCTTAAACTTATGTTCGCATTATGTTCACACTCAACACCATAACAAAACCCGACGAATCAGTCACCGGAAGCAAAACAGGTGTCCCGGGACATAATTAACCAAAGTCTGCTATAGTATCTCGATAGAACACTTATTAATCTTAATTGGGAGTTTATTTATTCGGCCTCATCCAGAATCATATTTCAGGTTTAATCACCAAATCCATACTAATTTCGCGAAATAGGATAGGCGATAACACCCTCAATTAGTCATGTTGCTAGCTATTTACTTAAAGCATTAAAATGACTTGATCCTGGGACCCTTCTTTCATGACATAACAATATATAGTTGTCAATGGGCTTGACACCATCAACTATATCATTACTTGAAGGAATTCTGTAATTGAATACAGTAACATTGAGTACTATCAATGTAGACTCAATAATACCGGAATATATTTTATATGCCTGTCTGAAACATGCCATACAAAATCAACATAAATAATGCTAATCTTGTTTTAGAGCTTTATGCAGAATCGCTCAAATCTGTAAGAATGAAGGACATAAAACTTAATTGTGCACATTTACATCCATACACCCTCACAAAACTTTATCTGAATAGTACTTAAATAAATAAGCATGTTATTTGGTGTCTTTAACTTTAAACACCCTTTTCCAGTTGATCTCCCCTGGACTAAGATTAACAAAATTTTGTCAAGCATTCCGGCTTGTAATGCTAAGTCAATGTCTTATAGATTTTAGCATGTAGCTTCAATCTGAAGCCTTAGGAACGTCTTCCTATTTATCTTATTCTTAACCTTATTCTTATGATAAAATTTGCTATATCACGCAAAACTTACAGGCATAATTCTATTTGCATTCACATATTGTCACTTCAAAGCCTCTCTTAACTTTTATGCTTGAGTGACGATCCCAATACTCACTTTGGTCCTATCAAAGTGTCATACTCCCCAGAACTTAGGAAAAGCATCACTAGATGTATCTTATGATGTGATAAAATCATTTCTCCTTTCTTGGAATGCATGCTTATTTCTTTCAACTTACGGAGAAAGTAATTTTCTCAGAGTATCAGGATCTTAATTAATCCACCTTAACCTTATAAAATAAATCACGGTTGCCCATGATATGTACAAACTCATAGTGAGTTATAAACTTAACATCTTATTTTCTTTTGGAATCACTTCTATAACAATCTGCAGACCCATTACAGTCTGCTGTCTTGACTCCATCGGAAAATTGCTATGAGGTGAACTATACTTATGTTCAAAATTCATAGACCCTTTTATGACCTCTTTTACATAATCTTAGAAATAACTGAGGCTTTCACTTTTGTGCCCAAAACTTATTAAAATCTTACGAGTCTCTGTTATTGAAGAACTGCTAATGTAGATCCTCAACAGAGTTAGAAAAGAATGGAGAAACACTTATGGCACGATATGAGAAAAATCATATATGTATGTATATATATATACACATCTCATCTTAAATCATCGATATAGAGGAAACTTATCCTACATCTCAATAAGATTTCTTCTCCCCCATTTCCTTCCATATGAGCTTTCATTGAATTCCGAATAATCAGAATATTGAATGTGTCGGCCCATAAGCTTATCTAAAATAAATTTACAATGATAGCTCTTTAACTTATCTTGGCACGACATTTATTATACCACTGATCAGCTTGCTTTGCCACCACTAGCCCACACCGGCGGTGGCAGATAATGAACTAGAGCAGCAAAGCTATGATTAAATGTCCACAAAACAGCGATGGCCAGTATCATGAACACAATCATACTTCAATCGTCTCTGATTCCATTGCACCAACCCACAACAGCGGTGGCCAGAAAATGGGTGACACAACACAATCTGTGAGAATTATCCCGTAAACAGCGGTGGCAAGAATATAGGATAAAACCACACTTAGTGAGACAATTGGTCTTTATGGAGTGTTTAAACTCGCATCACAATGGTAGTTTTAATAATCATGTCTTGCATGATAAAGTTGCTCTTGAACTTATTCTTAATTTAAGCAATAAGATATAGCGAAGATATAGCGAGTATATCATACTTAAAACTTATATTATGCTTCAAATCTTATGCTTAATTTTGTCCTTAAATCTTATGAACGACAAAATGTCATGGAGAGAATTTATAAATATATTTGTAACATTAATTCTTAATTGACAAGAGCAATTCTTAATTGGCATTATTTTCTGGAGTATCTTTAAAATTGATGAGACACGCCATTCTCCCCCCGAATTTATGGTCTAAACATGAGTGTGCCACATATTCGACAAGGTCTCATCACTTTACTTATCTCATCTAACTCTCACATGTGTAAGAGATTCATAATTAGCATTATGAAATTTGCTTGTAGAAAAGCAATTAATATAATAACTTAAAACTGAGGATATAAGAGATAATTTTATAACTTAGAGAGAAATATACTCATAAAAACGATGATATATGGAACCAAAAGGTTTCACTAAAGTACATTGAATGTCATCAAGCTAACTCATTGAATCCACTAACAAATTCTAAATGAAGTTTCTGACAATGAAACTTTAACTTATTCTAAGAATCACTCCCCCGATTCATGGATTCACTAAGGATGTCTCAACACAATGCTCTAAAAATGAATCGGAGATTTCTATTCCAAATGACCTAAGCTCATAAGCAATGTCATACATGCTGCGTATGTGCTTTACTATTCCACTGTATCCATCATATCGCAAGGTGGTTAGCCTTGCGAAGAGGAACCTTGTGCTGACTCTCTTATGTTCTAACTCAATCAAAAAGAAGAGTTCACTAGCAGTCGTGTCCTCATTATCATCAAATTCTCCCTTTATGCCTTCTGAGATCGAACGCTTGATGATTGTCTTGGCAAACTTATTGTCCTTTTCCCATTTCTCCAACTTGAATTGATACTCATGCATCTTCTCATCATACTTCTCAATGTCGGGAGAGGAAGGAAGTGGCTTGTCCTTATGAAGCACATAATCAAGCTCCAGAGACTTGAGAATGTCTTGCACCTTCTCTTTCCATAAAGGAAAGTCAATGCCGTTGAAGGGCTTAATGTTCTTCATGTGGCTTTCAGCTGAAAAGACATAGCCAAATAAAGATACTTAGTAAATATCTTAGTGTGCTAATAAAATAGCAATAATAACGCAAGAGATGCATTATTTAATCTTAAAATGCACATGGCAAATGCAACTTATGCATTTTGATTGATCTTAAGGCATGATGGATGGAAAAAAACTTAGAGGAATAGACTTAAATGTGAAAACTTAAAATTAGTACAATAAAATGCACTAAAATAGCATGAAAATAACCCTACGGTGGTCTGATTATCATCATGCAAAATAAGTAACAACTTGCATCACCGGTGGGGAAAACAAGCGAAACTTATTTAACTTAAAAGAAAAAGCAGCATTAAACTTACTTATAGGCAAACTTAATAGATCAAACTTAATGATCTTAGCGAAAAACATAAATAAATAATAAGACTTTCTCAAATTTATTGATCTCATACAAGCTTAAACAATGTCTTAAACATGGTGAGAAAAGATCATATATGCTGGGCATTAACTTGATTAAATAATTTCCCAACCATGTTAATTTCGCAGAGAAAAGACTTATTTGACCGTTAAAGGGGAGATACTTAAAACTTAATAATGTTGAGAATTACATAAACAACTAAGAACTCATAATTATGTGAAAACAAAAGGCTTAAATAATTATCAAAATTTTAGCTCAACTTAATAGCTAAATTAATCTTAAACTTAAATTATTATGCTCATGAAAGCTAATAAAAACTTAATATTGGGTGAGCATATATAATCTCAAAATGACAGCGGAAGCTTAAGTTAGCAAATGAAAATTTGCTACTAAATATTCTTGAGAATTTAGCTTAAACATTTTCTCAACTAATAGCCAAAATTAAACTGAGAAAATTATGAGAGATTTTACTGCAAGGGAACTTAAAATGTAGCTTATAAAATTTTCAGCAAAATTGAGCTCATAAATAATATATGAATTACTTAACTTACAAATGATCATGAATTAAAACTGAATTAAAAGATAAATCGCGCACTGAAATGTGAAATCTTAATTCAGCACATTTCTCAATTCACCCCGCGAAAGTAGCCCATTCTTATTTGCACATCGCAGCCCAGCGAGAAAAGGGGTCGGCCCAGTGCATCGCCGTGCGCAGCCCAGCTTAGTAGCGCGCGGCCCAGCCCAGTGGCGCAATTATTGGCGCAGCACGGCGCGACGTGGGCCGGCCTCAAGGCGTCGGACCGGTGGCCCGACAACCAGCGAGCCGGCCGGTAATGTGGCCCTTAGCGCGCGGGCGCGCGCGGCGCATTTGGCCCAGCCCATCTGATGGCTGGAGCCGTGGCCGTCGGATCGAGAGAGAGGAGGATCGGGCGGCCGACGACGCGCCAGGGCGGAACAAAACCCGCCGGAAACCCTAGCCTCCCTCTCACTCCCTCACTTTCTCCTCTCTCTCTCGTCTCACTCTCTCTCCCGCGGCGCAGCGCGAGCAGGAGCAAGGGCGACGTCTCCCCGGCGCATGGCCGGCCGCCGCAGCACCTTGGGGAGTTGCTCGCCGGCGCGCGCGTGCGAGAAATCGCGCGCGGCGCCGTCGAGCTCCTCCGCCATGGTGCACTAAGGCGAGCCCGTCGCGCGCGGAGATGCGTCGCGACGTCGGCGAGCCATTGGCGGCGCGACAAGGCGCTACTGAGCAGCCGCGCAAGGTGACGCCGGCGAGCGCGCGGCGGAGAAGGCCGCGGAGATGCGCGCGCACGGTGGGCGGCGCGCGGCGCACTGATGCCGCGCGACCGGATCTGAGGTCGGCGCACGGAGGCGCGCAACGTGTCAAGGGCACCCGCGCGGCGGATCTGAGGCCGCGCGGCCCGGATCTGATGCCGAGTGAGGTCGCGCCCAAAGGCGGCGAGCTCGACGGCGACCGGGAAGGAGGAGCTTGTCGCTAACGACGGCGACGACGAGGTAAGCCTCGTCTCCTTACCCTTAATCTTAGTGCTTAGTGTTAGGGTTAGGTTATGATGCAAGAACAACCTAGGTTAGCAAACCCAGAAAAAATTTAGCTAATTTACTCATCTAATTGAGACATTGCATGACTAACAGATCAATCTGACGAAACCTTAACTGCTTAACCTTAGAAAACTATATCAATTAACTTAAATGCCTTGCTGATCTTATGCATCTAATCATGAAAAAACTTATTGATCTAACTAAAACATAACTAGAAACTTGAACAATAAGCGTAAACTGAAGATACCCTGACTGATCTAAACATGATTAACTTACTTCGCAGAGTAATTGCACGGCTAAGTCATGAACAATTAGAGTACTGAGCTAAGTAACTTAACTGAAACTTGAATAAGACTTAACTAAACATCTCTGTCCTCGTGACTAGATCATCAGAACTGACTGAAACTTAACTAAAACATGATAAGTTCTAGTGCCAACCGAGATTAGGGGATCTAAAACGACTAGTTTTAGGCGTCTGATACCAATTGTTAGGACTAATTAATACTAACTTAATAGGAAACAACTAGTCAGAAGTAGATCACGCCTAGAACTTAGCTAATTATCACTTAATTGACTTACCCGTCATGATTCCCTCTTCAGCAAGGGTTGAAGAGGTGTAGAGGTTGAAGAACGGCTGCAAGTCGATGTAGATCAAAGGGACACCGGCTTCCGAACCTTCCAGCACCTTAGTGATCGGTAGATTAGGGTTAGAGTAAACCCTAGGCTTAATTTCGTGAATTAATCACAGATTAGGGTTAACCAGGGGTTTCCCCTCATATTTATAAGTGCTGTAGGCATGGGGCCGGGCCCAAAACGTGGGCTGAGGTTTGCCTCCCGATCAAGGCAACTAGCAGGGGCTAGTTGAATGTCGGATTGGGCCCTTTGGGCCACTTGACCGAGGTCAACAATTCCAACAAAATCTACAAGGAGGAATGCTTGCGATCTCTGTATACATCTGCAAACGCCGATCGAGCCACCAAAAATTCGAAGAGCTCTAGCTCCGTAAAAGTTCATCATCACGGAACAAGTACCTGTTTTCAAATCCTAGGTTAATAGCGCAATCAAGCAAAACCTTCTTGAACGCTACCATCTCAAAGCCACCAGAAATACGTACACCTATCTACACTTCTGCTCCTATGCTAAGAAGGTGAGCATATGATGTCTGAGGCTTAATTTAGATAGATACTGAAGTATTGTTAGCCGTAACTAATGTTGTTATTGTAGCAATGTCGGTTACTATGACAACTGGCAAGTCCATGTCAGCCAAGGATGCAAGGGAAGCAAAGATGCAACTTGTCATGTTTGTTAATAAAGCTGCATATATAGCCTGGAGTCCTGGACAATCATGGCGGGTTAATTAGAGAAAGACACCATTTGGTTGAAAAGTTCTTGTTCATCTTGAAATCCACTAATTGCAAACTAATAAAATAGTTCCGTAGTACGAACCAAACGACCTCTGCGTCGACGAGTACAACAAGCCAACAAGCAATGTGCAGAGTCCCTCAGCTGGACGGCGCACCAGAGTAGGACGACCATGGCTGCGGGGTGGCTTTCGCTGCAGTAGAGCGCGAGGGTGAGGTTACTGGCCTGGCGTCGACTGGGCCGCATCACGTGGGACTTCCGCCGCTCGCCATGCCCTGGGTTGCCAACGTCACCCCGCCTCATCGAGCGCGACCCCTAGGACGACATGGGCGTCGGCATCCGTACGACCCCCACCGACTTCCACCCGCGCACTGCCGCCGACGTTGGCTGCTGCTGTCGAGTGCCGGGCGGCCGGGGACGCCGAGCTCCGCGTGCTGGCCTGCGTCCACGCGCCCCGCGACGTGCTGGGCCTCCTCGCGCTCCTCGACGCCGCCTCATTCGTCTGGGTCGCCGGTTGGGCGTGCACGCGCTGCACCTCATCGAGTTCGCCGGCCGCGCGTCGATCGGCGCTGCTCCTCATCAACGCCTCCGCGCCGGCGTCCACGTTCGATGACGATTCGTCGGCGGATCGCAGCCAGGTGGAGGCGCAGTACAAGCACACGCATCGCGCACACACGCCTTCATGGCGTACGCGGAGAACAACAACAACGACAACGACGGCAACATGACAACGGCGCGCACGTTCGCGGTAGGCGTCGATGCACGACGACGTGGTAGAGACCGCGGAAAACCAGAACTCGATCGGCGCTGATCCTGCTGCCTGGTGGGCGGCATGGAGACGTTCCACCCGGCGGTGCAGGCGCTCAATGCATGCCAGCGTGCAGCGCAAGCTTCGCGCCCTGCACCGTCTCCGTCCTCGTCGACCGCGGCCTCGGCGGCGTCGGAACAGTGGGCCGCGTGGCGGCGCTCTTCTTGGGCGGGCGCCACGACCGGGAGGTGGTGGCACTGGTGACGCGGATGGCGCACAACCCGGGCATGCATCGACCTCACCGTGCTCCGCTTCGTCCAGAAGGGCGGCGGCAGCTTCACGGCCACCGAACGAGTTCGACTCGCTCAAGGAGTGCAAGGCCGACGACGCCTGCCTCCGCGACTTCCTCGTCGACCCCCGTGCGCCACGCCATGCTCTGCTCTCCTGATCCCCCGGGCGTGGAGCGCCACCTCTACGAGTGCAGCTCCTGAGGCCTGCGACAACGTCGTCGACGACCAGTCAAAACGCACGCAATCTCCATTTGGTAGCCAGCACAAAGTGATATATAGCCTTAATTACACGGTGGCATCTGGGAGATGGTAGAGTTACCATGATCCAAAGTTCTTGTTCATCTCCAAATAAACATACTGCAAATAAAATAATATTTCTGCGTCGACGAGTACAGTACAACAAGCAATGCACCGAGTTCCTCCCTCTCATGAGAACGACGTACGGTGCCCCAGCAGACTATAGCACGTCCGTGGCTGCGTGGTGACTTTGGCCGTCGTACGTACATCGCGACGGTGAGGTTCCAACTGGCCTGCCGTCGACTGGGCCGCATCACGTGCCCGGCATCAAGCGTGACGACATGGACGTCGTTGGCTGCTGCTGCTGCCGGAGTGCCGGGGACGCATGCGGCTCGCTGGACTGCGCCGAGGGCAAGCGCATCAACAACAACGCGCTTGTCCTCAAGTGAAGAAGGCTGCAGCTCGACTGCATGCATGGTGCCCCGCGCCGTGCCCGTGCTGTCGGAGGAGCACCCGTACCGCCCTCCTCACCACCCGTTCGTACCGGCTTCCAACATTGCAGCTCTTCATGGGCGTGGCCGCATGGTGACAGCTACACGCGGGCGCCGTGCCCATGCTGTTCTGGCTCCTTGCCTTGCCGCGTCCGCCGGAGGAGCGACGGCGTGAGCTGCGCTCCTTGTCCCGGTCGCGGTCACCCGCGTCGAGCGGCATGAGCTTGCATTGTCGGTCATGCCGCAGGTATACGGATCGCTCTTCTCTTCATCAGGTCCTTGCGCCAGCTGGACGCAAGCATGAGCAGCCTCTCTGTCTCCGCACAGTTGCCGCGCAGCCGCAGACCTGCAAGTAAAACACGACAACGTGTAAGAATGGCGATATAAATACAACAAACTATTGCATTTACTCGTGTGCAAACATGCAATGGCAAAGCTCGACGTGTAGAGTCAAGCCAGTAGAGTGAATGGAGGATGGACAGGGCGTACCTCTACATCTTTCTGTCAATTACATTCATTCTTGGATGGGTAGGGTGGACATCCGCTGCATCCTTCAGCGCCTCTTTCAATTTTGTCACTTCCTCTTCGCTGACGCCAGTCCCCCAATGAAGATAAATCAAAACCCGCTGAAGTGACGGGAGGTCATCCATGGCCAAGTCATCGAAGCTAAGTCCACCATCAGAGGAGAAATCCACCGCCCGAATGCAGAACACAATACGTTCAGCCCTAAGCATGGCCCCTTGTGCGAACATAGATGGCACGGTTACAACATTAGAGAAATTGCATTGCGTTACACGTGGGAACGCATCAGCGCTGACCGTGAACTTTTGAAGCGGGCGCTCTTTAAAATTGTCAAAGTTTCCCATGAGACTGAGAAATGAAAGGTTGGGCAGCGTCCCAATCATTTGGATGTCCTCGGGGCGTACAATATTGACCTCCTTCAAGTGTAGGTGCATGAGGTGGGGAAATGATGCAGGACTAATCCATTTGGGCATCGTGCGCAGCGAAAAGTCATGATTTATGTGAAGGATGCGGAGATGTGAGGGAGGCACCCAGCGTTCCCACTTGATGAGGTTGTTCCGCAGACTAATATGCTCAATCGACAGGCTTTGGAGTCTTTGGAGGTTGCCTAGGGAATTAATGAAGGCCTCGGAAATGCTCTGGTCCATCTGCGAGTTGATTTGAATTCGGAGCTTCGTCAGCCGGGTCAGTTGGCCTAGCTCTTCCACAGCACCAGCAGACTCGTTGTGCACATGCAAGTCATGCAGCACCTGCAGGGATGCAAGTTTCCTCAACAGATTGCCTTGCCTTGGATGACAACAAACACCTTCTAGGCACATCAATCGCTTTAGCTCAAAAACAGACAGTGGCAATATTATTTTGTGTGATGAATCAACCATTTTCAAAACCTCCAAAAACTGTAATTTTTCTATCCCTCTTGGGACCTGCTTGAGACCTATAAAACTCAATCCTAGGTACCTCAGGTGAATCAAGTTCCCAACATCGAGTATAGAATCCTGACATTTTTTAAGAGAGCAACCTTGTAGATCCAATACACGTAGCACACCAAAGCATGAAAAGGATGGCAATGAATCAATTGAAGGCCGAAAGATAGCAATAGACCTTACTTGTGACACATCATTTTTGGGCCAAGTAGTATTTTTGAGAGATAACCTGCGAAGCTTTTTGCTTTTTGAAGACATCACTTGCTCAATTTCAGCTGGTGTAGTAACAAAATTTTCTTCTTTTGACAAGGAACAAATCATATCAAGAATCATATCATGGACACGGCATGCATAAACCCCTCTGAATGAATCATGGACCGGCTGGACCAGGCTTCTATTTATAAGATCATTGAAGTAACTCTTCCCTAGCTCAAATAGGTCATCACCAGTTTTCTGGGTTTGGACAAAACCTTCACATATCCACCTCCAAATCAGCCGATCCCTCTCAATCTCATGATCTTCAGGATACATACTTAGGTATACGAAACAAGTCTTCATATAAGGAGGTAAATCATAGTAGCTAAGCAACAAGATCTTTCTCATGTTATTGTACATATCATGCCTGCTGCTAAGTCCAGAACCAATTGAGTTGCACACCTCCAGCCACTCACTTATATCATCTGACTTACTGGCCAACAAACTAGCTATAGTAATGATAGATAGTGGAACACCCCCACATTTATTGAGAATTTTATTAGATAACTCAAAAAGCCTTTCAGGGCACTCATCTTTGGACCCAAATATTCTTCCATAGAACAATTCTTTGGAGCTATCAGGAGAAAGGGGCTTCATTTGATAAGAACAATGGATTAACTCGGCAACATCTGTGCGGCGGGTAGTTATGATAATTTTACATCCAAAATTCTTGTCTTGGAGAGCAATTCTTATTGCATCCCAGGATGATACCTCCCATATGTCATCGATAACAATGAAGTACCTATATGTATGACAACAAGGAAGTCCAATAAATATGCTTGCAAGTCAATTTCAAGAATATTTCTAAATAAGCATTATATATTGTCTATAAACATCAAGAATTCTATTTGCAATCAAGAATTCGTAAGTTCAATCCGTGAAGTGTTACCAAAAAAAAAAAAAAAAAATGCTGCCGTGATGCAAACCTTACATATTATATGGACCAGGACCATGGCATAAAAGTATCGCTAGAGACTAAAAGATGTCTTTACTAATGCCAATACAAGATAAAAGCATTTTTAAGATGTCGTCATAAATGTCTCTACATTGTTTATGTGTGACTCTACAAAATGCTTCAAATAATGCCCTACCATCCATATGACACTTTCCTGTTTAGAATTTTCACAAATCCTCTCTCTAGTATTGAGACATATGTGAAGATGTCACAAACATATGCCACTACAATGTAATGGAGGCAAATTAGAAAAATGCCTATAACAAAGTGCCTCTATAGAAGGTTTTTCTTGTAGTGAAAGGTATGATTTGTAACGTGCCAACACATTTCTGACTTTATTGGAAATGGCATTTCATGGATGCATATGAGACTTTACCAATTGGATAGGAAAAATTATCGAATCATGAAAACTTAATACTTATTAGTACGGAGGGGATCACATACAGCTCCAATCAGTCACATACAACATTTTCTAGACATGTTTTCAGTTAACGGTTTAAATTGCAAAACAAAAGCATTGATTGGATCTAATTTTAGACATGTTTGTAACACAAAGGACCATTTTTGTCAACAGATAATACCTCATACGTGCAAAACTCACAATATCTAGAGATCCTTGACTCAAATTATTCAACATCTTGATTTCTACTAAACATTCCGCATACAGTTACACTTAATCATTTATTGACTTTTATTTACGTATGGCCATGGACAGTTTTGGTCATAAGCTCACTGTTATACAAATAAGGTATAAGTAAGTCAACATGTCTTAAATAAATGGAAAAAATTGCTTATCTTATTACAATATAATTGTCTAATTTATTTGCTGGCCACACAGCCTAGTAGCATAAATGACCCATGGTACACGAGGACAAACAGTACCACAAGTTAGTGTTATCAAGAGTTTAGTGCCATTATGCGCATCCAGGTAACAAGGGGTCCCTCTTCTCTTCCCAATATATGAAGTGTGGCCCCACTGTTTACACAAAATCGTTGAATAAAATGAAGCCGTAATGAAATGGTACATCTCATGTCTTTGACATGCTGTTTTTAGTATCTTTATTCAATTAGTACATAGTAACTGATTATTAGGACACATCACTGTAAAAAAAAAATTCAAGTAAACATGGTATATCTATATATGAAGATATGGCAACTAGAAATTTGGCTGTATATCTTGTGTAAAAGGTGTGCCTTTCAATATTCAGAGACAGGGTTTCACTAAATGTTCTCATTTACTTATGGCTAAAAATAAAAGAAAAATCTGAGTAGTTTTATTAACTGGGTGTTGTGGATATACCTCTTTTTCTTAAGGAAGTCTTGGATTTCTTCTATGAGTTGACCTTCATCCAATATCATGAAATTGGTTTTGTTCATATAATATTCCTTGTGAAGTGCAAGGAGAATATCCCTCAGGACTTTCTTCAAGTCTGGCTTTTGGCCGACCGAAACAAAAGCTTTACATTGGATATTCATATTCTGAGTAAGCTTCTCATACACAACTTTTGCGAGAGTAGTCTTGCCTAGCCCTCCAGACCCGACAATAGAGACTATCTTCATCTTCTTGTTGGATGCATTGTCATCCTCCAGGGTCAGCATCTTTATGAGTTCATCCCTTGACTCATCGATGCCAACAATCTCCGACGTCATGTGAAGAGTCAAGACACGAGGATCAATACTTGCCATGGTAGAAGATTTGGCCACATGATCGTCGACCCTGTACCTGTTTTAGATAAAAAGGTAAAGTTATCAGATTTCTCTGCATGTTTGGAAAGCCAAAAGGGACCATAGTTTTGAATTGCTTGAGAAACAGATTATATGCTGTGGAAGCAAGCACACCAGAATGGCATAGTTATCATGTAAACCTCCTAAATAAAACTACATAGCAGAACACATCAATACATGATGACTCCCATGACGCATAATAACAGATAAGAAATAAAAAAAATGATCCTCAAACGTGTACCTCTCACGCCTTTTGGCCATTTCGTCGACTTGTTCCTTGATCTCTTCTATGGCACCAGCGATCCCACGGCGAACCTTGAACTTGCTTAAGCTGAAAATCTTGCCCATCTTTTCCAAGAGCCGTTTGACTTTGGCTGTGTCGTCAGCGGGCTGACGGCCGCCATCGACGCGCACAAGGAAGGTGTCTATGACATCCTCCATGTCGTAGGACGCCTCCCGAACTTCACTTGCCCAGAGCTTCACCTGTTCGTCAAGCTCGTAGTAAGGCACCTGGGCCACCTTGCCGAGGGCGGCGTGCATGCTCATGAGCTCATCTGCCAGATACTTGACTTGCTTCCAGACGTCCTTCTGCAGCTTGTACTCATCCTTGAGCAGCTGCAGCAGCTTGGGGACGAGTTTGCCTATCGGCCCAGTCACCAGATCCATGGCACCGAGGTCTGGAGCCGACGCTACTCCAGCTATCTGCTTTGCTTGAGATTTGGGTCTGGTTTGGATGGAAGTGCTTTTATCGTTGAAGCAAGGGGCAAATTTCTCTGCCCAGCTCCCTTAAATTCCGGCCATACTTTCTGTTCCTTTCGCCCACCCTATCCATTATGTTATAATAATTCAATAGTTGGTCGATCTGACCAACTACTACTGAAAGGGGGACAAAAGTAACTTAGTTTTTCACGTTATTGTGAGAGAACCGGTCAATAAGTTGAACGGAAAGATATGGAAATGCTCTACATTCATCACATTCAGCAACTAGCCACTCCACACACGCATGATTGGGACATATATACCTAAAGAAATGGAACCCCTCCCGTGGCGCATCCGTCTTGGACATTTACCCTTGTCACTTTGCTTGGCATATTTAACTTCGCCATCTGACGTGTCGTAGAGGTATCATATATATGAGCAGGTAATAGTCGCCCATACTACATCATGCATGACATAGCGAGCATGACTAAACTGCAGTGTAACTACACTAATTTCAGATGCAGTTTCCCGGATATCCACCCGATCACCTGCCACCAGCATTTTTTATGTTCACTTGTGTTGGGGGCTCAGCAACAAGTATCCGAGAAGCGAAGGATCAAGAACAACCCGTGAAGGCTCACAAGGTGGAGCGAAGGAGTTTCATGTAACGTTCGAGCGAAGGGTCAACAAAGCCTGAAGCGGAGAGACGTAATAGAATTGGCTAATGGCACAGCTGTAATAACGATCTTTCCTCCCCCTATAAATATGGAGGGAGGGGATCCTGTAATGACATCTATTTTTCGGGCCACGAGCCAGAGAGACCTCATTTGCTCCGTCCACATTTCTCTATCATTCCTAACCCCTTCGTCCAGCATCGCGGGCGACTGAGGGCTCCAGGATTATACATAACGAAAGACCTAAGGAACAGCCTGGGCAAGTGAACCTTTATCCGGCAACGCGGACACATCAAGAGGGCTTCGCCAAGGGAGCAGCAGACGGCAAGACCTTCGGAGGGCTTCGCAAGCGGACCTTCGGGCGTCGAAACATACTGAGAGCTCCGTAGCTGCAAGACAATCGAACAGAACCCGTTGGAGGGCTTCGCTGAGTCCGACAGGGACCTTCGATACCCCAACATTTGACGCCGTCCGTGGGCCGAACCCACGATGAAAAGAAGACAAGACCATCACCCAGCAAAAACTGCGAGGGCAAGAACAGACCAGCCATCATGGAAACAATCAGTTATCCATTTCACGTCGGAAGACATCAAGGTCACGGACTACCCGCACACAGATGCCTTCGTGATCAAAGCAGACATCGAAGGATTCCTAGTACATAGAATACTGATCGATAATGGAAGCCCAGAAAACATCATTTTCAAGGAAACTCTAAAGCGCATGAAGATCGATGGCTACACAAGTGCCAACAGGTAGGTGCTGAAGACCTTCGGCGAAGAGGAGTTAAGTTCAATAGGAACTATAAAGATGAAGGTGATTCTAGAAAATGGAGACAAGTCAGCAACTCAAGAAACACATTTCCTGATTATGGACTTGGACAGTCAATACAATGCAATCTTCGGAAGACAAATCCTACCAGCCTTCGGAGCGACGGTCCATCACAATTATTTGACAATGAAGGTCCGCTCAGTACAGGGTATCATAAGCATATCTTGCAATCCTATCAGACAGCAAGCAAGCGAAGCTAATAAAGAGACAGCCAAGAAGGATGAACAAGAGTACAATCAAACGAAGGGTGAACAAGCAAAGCTTGAACCCTCTAGCGAAGTAGAGGAGGTCATTCTGTGGCCTAAAAAGGCAGAAAGGACGGTCACAATAGGCAAGAAACTCTCTGTAAACGAGAGAGAACAATTGATCAGGTTCCTGAAAGACAACGCCGACGTCTTCGCATGGTCACCCCAAGATATCACAGGAATCAAAAGAGAAACAATATAGCACGAGTAGAAAGTAAACCCAAGGATAAGGCCCTTCGCAGATAAAATCAGAAAGGTATCCGACGAGAAAAAAGCCGCCGCAACAGTCGAAGTAACCAAGATGTTAAAAGCTGGGGTAATAAGGCCAACAATCTACTCAAGTTGGCTCTCAAATGTTGTCTTGGTAAAGAAGAAAATATGAGAATGGAGGATGTGCATCGATTTCATAAGGTTAAACAAGGGTTGCTCGAAGGACAATTTCCCTCTGGACCGCATCAACACAATAACAGACTCAGTAGTTGGGTGTCAACTGCTAAGTTTTCTGGACGCCTATTCAGGCTACCATCAGATACACATGTCAAGAGAGGATGAGGAGAAAACAGCTTTCATCACGCACGATGGAACGTTCTGCTTCATAAGAATGCCGTTCGGCCTTTGCAATGCAGGAGCTACATTCGCCAGATTGGTCAAAAAGATTTTCGAAGACCAGCTGGGAAGAAACGCCAAAGCGTATGTAGATGACATAGTCATAAAGACAGTTGAAAGAGTTGATCAGTTAAGAGATTTGGATGACACTTTCAAAAATTTAAGAAAGCACAACCTTAAGCTCAACCCAGCGAAGTGTGTTTTCGCAGTCGAAGCTGAAAAATTATTGGGTTTCATGGTATCACAGCGAGGCATAGAAGCAAACAAGAAAAAAATCGAAGCCATGCAAGGTCTAACACCTCGCCTAAGTGTTTGAAAGATGTTCAAAGGCTAGCAGGAAGGCTAAACTCTTTAAGCAGGTTCATCCCGAAGCTGGCAGAGCGAAGCGGTCCCATTTTCAAAGCACTCCGCGCAAAGGAAAAATTCCAGTGGGGGCCTGAGCAACAAGAAGCCTTCGAAAATATCAAGATAGCCCTTACTGAACTTACAACCCTATCCAGCCCGAAGCCAGGAGAAGACTTATTCCTATACATTGCGGCTTCCTCAACTGCAGTAAGTGCCGCGCTGGTACATGAAGTTAGCGAAGACAAAAGTCAGAAGCCAGTATATTTTGTTTCCGAAGCCTTATCTGGAGCCAAACTTCTATACTCAGAAATAGAAAAGATGGCATACACAGTGATTATGTCTTCAAGGAAATTGAAGCATTACTTCTGTGACAGGAAAATAATCGTACCAACTTCCTTTCCTCTTCGAGACACTTTGCGAAGCAAGGAGGCAATAGGGCGAATTGGTAAATGGTCAGCAGAACTGGCACCTTTTGACATTGAATTCAGAGCAAGAACAGCTATCAAGGCAGCCGCTCTGGCTGATTTCATAGCCAAATGGACCCCTGCGACTCCCGAAGCATCCATAACAATGATAGAGTCACTTTGGACAATATTCACAGATGGAGCATGGGGTGCAGCAGGTGCCGGAGCTTCAGCAATAATAACTTCGCCATCGGGTATCAAGCTGAGATACGACGTCAAGTTAGAGTTTAACTCAACTAACAATATAGTAGAATACGAAGGGGTGCTGCTTGGACTTCGCAAAGCGAAGGCACCGGGGGCAAGAAGGGTCCTTATCAACACGAACTCCGAAGTTGTTGCCAACCAAGTAGAAAACAATTATCAAGCAAGAGAACCAGAACTCATCAAGTATCACAAAGCAGTAATCAAAATGCAAAAATACTTCAAAGGTTTTACCGTCAAGAGCCTAAAAAGAAATTTGCACAAAGAAGCAGATGCTCTAGCGAAGGCTGTTGCAAAAGGCGAAAGCCTCCCGCCAGACGTTTTCTTCGAGATTCTGGATGGATCAACAACCGAGGAATCCAGAAGAAAGATACATCATCTTTTTCAACTATGGGAAGATTGGAGGGCTCCAATAATAGGTCACCTAAACAACCAATATGAAGCTCAAGACGAAGTCGAAGCGAATAGAATAGCGCAAAAAGCAAGAAATTACAAGCTGATCGAAGGGGAATTGTACAAAGAAGGAGTCTGCCAAGCGTGGCTACGATGCGTCTTACCAGAGGATGGCAAGCAAATTCTCCACGACATTCACTCAGGTATGTGTGGATCTCACATTGCGTCAAGACCACTAGTGGCGAAGGTTTACAGAATGGGCTTCTACTGGCCAACAGCAGCAAAAGACGCTGAAGAAATAGTAAAAAAGTGTAATGAATGTCAGTTCTTGCCAGGCATCAGCGAAGTCTTGCAGCAGAAGTACAGCTAATGCAACCCATATGGCCTTTCTACCAATGGGGTATCGACATAGTTGGGAAGTTACCAGCAGCACCTGGAAATCTTCAGTACACCTTCGTCGCAATGGACTATTTCTCGAAGTGGATCGAGTTCAGAGCAGTAGCTTGGATCACTTCAAAAAATATGAAAAAGTTCGTATGGCAAACCATAATTTGCAGATATGAAGTTCTGAAGAAGCTCGTATTAGATAATGGAAAGCAGTTCGACAGTCAGTTGTTCATCAACTTCTGCGAATCACTGGGAATAAACTTACGCTTCGCATCTTTATACTACCCTCACACAAATGGAGCAGTCGAAAATGCAAACAAGAGAATATTCTTGGCAGTAGAAAAAAGACTCCTCAATATCAAAAAAGGAAAGTGGCCGGAAGAACTCCACTCAGTGCTATGGTCCTTAAGAACAACACCATCAAGATCAACTGGTTTCAGCTCTTTCAAGTTACTCTTCGGAGAAGAAGCGATGACACCAGAAGAAATGGAGAACAAATCCTTGCGAAGCCTAACAGAGAATTCTGACGAAGCTTCCTTGATATCAAAAGAAAACTTGGAGGAGATTCGCAATGAAGCAGTACTCAATCTACAAAAATATGAAGAAGAAACCAAAAAATAGAAGAACAAAAACGTGAGATCGAAGGATATAAAAGATGGAGATTTAGTGCTTCGGCGAAAGCCAAACGAAGGAACCATAGGAAAGTTACAAAGCAAGTGGGAAGGACCATTCATAGCAAAGGCAACCATCAATGAAAAAGCCTTCAGGCTATTGACTTCTGAAGGAGAAGAAGTAAGCCACACCTGGAATGTAGAAAAGCTGAAAAAATATTATGTGTAAAAGACAAGCCGGCCTGTACTCTTTTCATTGCACAGGGAAACCCTTCGCAGGGAGCAAGGTTTTTAACAAGGCAGGACCGAGGAGTAAAGTGTTTTTCCCTGAAAATTCAAAATTTCCATCACAATGGCATGAGGGATATTCGTCCAAAAAAGGACATAAAAAAATACATCTAAAAATTCCCAAAGAATGGGAATTAGATGATCAATCGAATGGTCAATAAGAAGAACTTATAACCTTCGATATCCTCCAAAAGGACAGATAATGAGTAATGTACGAGCAAAAGAGAATATTACTCACAATTGGCAGAAACTTTCAAAAGATGAAAGCTTCGACCAAACAAGAACGCTCCCAGGAAAGGGAAGAAAAATGCGAAAATGAAATACTAAAAGAAAAGGTATCTCATACATCCCATAAAGACCAAAAAGATCCAATAAGTACATTAATTGAAGAAGCACTCTAATAAGTTAAAGTGGCACCTTCGATTAAAATAAAAATACATTGTATTACAAAGATCTCTCAACAAGAGCAGAGTTAGTCATCAGGAACATCATCCCTGGACTCATCCGAAGCCGATGTGTTCTGGCCTTTTCTAAAGGACTCAACAAAAGAAGAAACACGCCCAGGGCCTGCATCTTGCCAGTGTGGAATCATCTTCAAAAGAGAACTTTGCGCCTCACCAAGAACAGGTCTTGGAAGCTCCGCAGCAGGAGAAAAACCTTCATCTAAAATGGGCTCAACATTGCCGCCAGATAAACTAAGTTGAGCGAAGGCCTCCTGGATACCAGCAGCCCCAGCAAGAACACCATAGTTCCGTGCTGAGTCCTTCGCAAAAGTACAGTTCGCGGAAATCCATTCGGCAAACTCTCGATTTGAGGCGTTTGGCAAAGGAAAACTTGACACTTCGCTCCCAAGGAATGAAATGGAGTCCCTCAAACTCTTGCAAGCTTTGAAAAGAGGCGACGAAACCTCTCTCGCTTCGATGGTTTTTTCCCTTAGTTTGCGTCTCACTTCTCGAAGCCTTTGTCTGGTAAAGCCGAGGCGGTTGCGAAGATAATAAAACTGATCTTCAATGGCACCAATAACAGGAAAGGCCTGAAAAAGGAAAATGTCAAAAAACAAAAATTTTGATTCAAAACAATGATCAAAGTATGGCAATAAAGAAACTAACCTTGACATGACTAGCATAAAGTGCCTTGAACAAATGTGCGCCATCGACTTCGAAAAGTTTCTTCCTCTCCTTAGCAAATCGAAGGTCATGCAGAAACTTGTCAACATCTTCCAAAACCGCGTCACCAGGAAAAATCTCCGAAGGGACCAATGAAGGAAGCTCATGCCCAACATAGTCGGCATCAACAGTAAACTGTACAGGATCTTCACCTTCCAAACTACAAAAGCGGGGCAGCACACCGAAGGGGTCCTCGTCAGACGAAGAGTCTTCGTCTGAATCATTCCCCGAAGAGCCTTCGTTCCCCGTAGAATCTCTGGGAGGAGCAACTCTAAGGGGATTAACATTTAAGGCAGCCCCGCGAAGACGTTTCCCAGCTGAAGTAGAAGCATTCTGGCGACGACGTTTTTCCGAAGGCTCAGGGTCTTCAGAAGTCGAAGCCCTAGAGCGCTTCTTTTGCTTCGGAACAGGAGCACCATAATCATCATATGGTTGACCGCTAGGAGTGGAAACGGATCGAATACGAATCGGATAGTGCCTTTCCCATATCCATATCCATAGTTGTAAACGAATATGGATACGAATACGAATATTTTCGAATACAAATACGGATCGAATATTAAACGAATGCGAATACAAAAGTGAATGTCACTATAATTCGGATGGATACGGATACATCTAACTTTCTACGTTGTTAAGACAACTGCTACACTTTTTCCTATCTAAAGTATCTTTAATAGCATTATTTCATATGGTTTACACTAGTTCATATCAAAATTGAATCAATTTTATAATATTTTTGATATAATATATGGATATATTTATGATATAGTAGCGGATACGAATACAAATACGGATATGTCGAATATTTGATGTCAAAACCTCAAACCGTATCCACATCCATATTTTCTAATCGAATTCGAATACGAATTCGAATAGTGTAAAAACATTAATCGAATGACAAATTTCGTACCACATTTGCATTTTATCGGATACGGATATCGAATAATACGGATTATCCGCATCCACTTTCCACCCCTATTGACCGCGAGCTGCGAAGGACCGGTTGAACGGAGCTGGTATACCAGCTTCTTGGCGACCAGCAAGCTCTTTCTCAATATAGGGACCAAGAATTTCTTTGGCCCGCTTCTCGACCTCAGCAACAGGAAGACCATCGCCGTGCAACACATATTTGCGAAGGCCGTTATCATATAGTTCCTCCACAAACTGAAGGCTCCAGTTCGAACGAAGGGGATCGACTCCAGCAGAAATATACTCTTCCACAAGATCCCGGCAGCTCAGAAGAGGTCTGATCTTGCGAAGGGCATCGGTGCAGCCTTCGAACTGATTCATTGCGCTGACGATCTTAGCATCATCATAAAACTTCACATAAAACCACTTTTGCTTCCAATCCGAGGCAACTTTGTTGTTCTGGCCAAATGAAGGGACATCTTCTTGAGAAACAGGGACAAAGTTGATCACTCCGAAGCTATCTGTACGTTCAGATGAAGTAGGCTGAAAGTGCAAACGATGAGTGAAGGCGAAAGCCGACAAACTGGGAGCAAACCCTTCGGATTGACAAGCCCAAACGTAAATAGAAAGCTTCGCAATTGTGTTTGGGGTGAGCTGGCGAATATCCAAGTGAAAAGCATCCAACACTTGTGCAACAAAAGGATGAGCAGGCGTTCGAAGCCCATACTTAATGAAGTCAAGAAAAACAATAGCTTCGCCGGTTCTCGGATTCGGAACAAGACTAGAACCAGGAGAACGAGCCGAAGCTCTAAGACCAAACTCAGAAGAAAAGTGCTCGTCAAGATAAGCATCGGTGCATTTGGAATGACCAAACACGTCATTAAAAACTCTTTCGGTCAAGGGTTTCTTGGGAGGCATCTTCGCAAAAACAAACTGATTTCAGCGAAGGGAGGTGATGGATGATACGAAGGTGTCAAAAGAAAGGGATTTGTTACAGCAAAAACAGAGGATGCAAGACTTCAACAAAACGTCAGAGTCGG
Organism: Eragrostis curvula; assembly: GCA_007726485.1. Lineage (NCBI taxonomy): Eukaryota > Viridiplantae > Streptophyta > Magnoliopsida > Poales > Poaceae > Eragrostis > Eragrostis curvula. The sequence continues at coordinate 44,517,489 of CM017442.1, read as the reverse complement.
CACTCCTTTTATAGGAACCAATAAGGCTCCGGGAAACGAGCCACCGCGCAACCAAACAGTAAAAATCAAAGGCCTCTACCCTACAATAAATGACATGACGATTTGACTTGTTGCAGAACCATAGGAAAACTGCTTCAGGACCTCGTTACACGCGGCACTTCATCAGTTGAGGGCTAATGTTGGGGGCTCAGCAACAAGTATCCGAGAAGCGAAGGATCAAGAACAACCCGCGAAGGCTCACAAGGCGGAGCGAAGGAGTTTCACGTAACGTTCGAGCGAAGGGTCAACAAAGCCTGAAGCGGAGAGACGTAATAGAATTAGCTAATGACACAGCTGTAATAACGATCTTTCCTCCCCCTATAAATATGGAGGGAGGGGATCATGTAATGACATCTGTTTTTCGGGCCACGAGCCAGAGAGACTTTTGCTCCGTCCATATTTCTCTATCATTCCTAACCCCTTCGCCCAGCATCGCGGGTGACTGAGGGCTTCGGGATTATACATAACGAAAGACCCAAGGAACAGCCTAGGCAAGTGAACCTTTATCCGGCAACGCGGACACATCAAGAGGGCTTCGCCAAGGGAGCAGCAGATGGCAAGACCTTCGGAGGGCTTCGCAAGAGGACCTTCGGGCGTCCAAACATACCGAGAGCTCCGTAGCAGCAAGACAATCGGACAGAACCCGTTGGAGGGCTTCGCTGAGTCCTACAGGGACCTTCGATACCCCAACAACTTGAAACACATTGCAGCCTTGGTAACAATTGAGAGCTATATATACTAGGAAAAATCCAACCCCTTCTCCCGTGGCTCATCTGTCTTGGACATTTCTCACTGGTCTCTTTGCTTGGTATATCTCATTTGATGAGCTACCTCTGTCCCAAAATATAGTATTATGTGAAGTTTACAAGCTTAATTTAAGTATTTTTTTGAGTAAATTGAATCGGTAGTACAATAACTTGTGAGGTGGGTGCGTTTTAGTCATACAACTTAAAAAATGTTCAATCAGGTCACACAACTTTTCCTCAATCATCAAGGTCGTGGATTTGGATCGATTTTGGTTTTACGGGCTTCATACATTGTGAAGAAAAGTACTCGACATTGGAAAGCATCACGTTCTGGCCATGCAAATGAAGTCATAAACTAAAGATAAATTATAGGATAAGTTCGTATAGAGCAAAACAAAATCAAGATTCAACATTTATTTAAAGATTTGTTTCCACAACACAAATTTCACGTGGCATACCTACACTTGCAAATTTCACTGAATTCAATATCATCAATGCCACTACTCCAATGAAGTCAAAGTCTTCATTGTCATTACCATTAGCTCATAAGTTACATCATATGTCGATGTGGCATCCTTTTGCCTATATTATGGTTGTACTTTGTCTTGTATCATTAATATGACTCCATTTGCACCGTCATAAAAAACTATGTGATGCAATTTTCAATTTGTGTGACTGTATTGCACCCACATCACAAGTTGCGGTACCGCTAATGCAAATGGGACAAGGTTGCCTTATTTTTAGGTTCAAATGTAGGGAAGATGTTGACATTGCGCGAGACGCCCATGAACATGCTTGTGAAGTGAAGCGTTTCCACTTTTCACAGGATAAAGTCGGAAGTGCCCGTGAACGGACACAACAGTACAACACATAAAAAGTACGAATTAAGTTTTAAAGTGATTACATTAGTCCAATTAAAACATAAGTCACACAGCGGAAGTCATCAACGATACAAGTCCAAGTCTAAAAAAAACAACGATACAAAGAAGTATTTATTTGGTGGGTGGATGGATGGAAATGGTGTTGCTACATAGCATGTTTTCGTAGTGGTGGTGTATATGTACGTGATCTTAATCATGAAAGTATGACAAGCATCTCACAAGGGTCACACAATTTGACAAAGCTCAAAGCAATAACAAGCAGCATTTTGTAGGGGTTTTCAATGTGATCATTATTTGGCTCTGGTAGGAATATAAGATCATTGAGGAGTGCAAAGCTATAGATTTTAAATTTTTCAAGATAAATTCCCAAGCACTCTTATACAGAAAAAGCAAGATTCCTCTCATCTAACCATATCACATTCGCCAACAACTTAGATGAACATGGGTCCTATGATATTGGTGTTCACAAGCAACAGGTGTGCGAAGCGAGGAATAAAGAGCATGCAGGCCAACCAGATAGAAGCATGTTTGTTAAGGGAAAAAAAACGAGGTTTGTTTTATCATTGAGTTAAATTTTAGTGATTGACAAAAAAGATTATTTTAACTCATAAATTAGGGAGATAGAGCGGTAGGGTAGGATGCGCAAACCATCGCCTTGGACGAAGTGGAGACCAAGAGGGACCATAGGATGGTTTAACTTTGTCTTGTGCTCAATGGCTCCACCCCTTTGCATTTTGATCTGTGCGATGTTGTGCATCGTGTTGGTGGAAGATCTCGAATGTATGCGTGATGAAGAACGAGAGATCTCCCCCACACTTGTTCTTGTACCTGGCTTATTTATTCAAAACAAAAACAAATGTGGAAACAAAAAGGACTCTACCGGGGTTAAAGACCGGTGAGCCTAAATTTATTAAGAAATAACTCAAGGCGCATTATGTGTTTGGAAAGGGAAATAAAAACGCCTAACTTTAACTTTGTTTTTTTTGTAATTATTTTGTTTCTTTAATTGACTTCAACTTTTTATTTTATCTTGTGAAATGGAAGTGTAAGGATACAAGTTGCGATATAAGTCACCTTTGTGGGGGAGGGATCCTCCCCCACACTTGTTCTTTGCTCGATGCCGTGATCCAGGAGAATCATCTGCATGGTTAGTGCCAACATACCACAACGATATTTGCAATATTTATGATAAATGAAAGCATCTACAACCATCCTAAAGAACAAGTAATAAAACAAAGGACCAAGGTGGTTGTAGGCATCAAACGCGATTTTGGCTCTAACGGGTGTTGACTCTAGAGATTCATGGTAAGAGCATGTTTCTTGTGGGTGTTCAAGAAAGAAGCTCTCATGTTCATGCTTAGAATCATGTTCTTCTGGAGTTAATGCCTCAAGGAACTCCATAGCCCAAGAGTTTTCCTTCTCAAGAGGTTCTTGATCATCATCAAGAATGGTGTATGGAGGGCTAGAGGGAAGAGGCTCAAGACAGAGCAAAGGTGATGAGGATTGTGGGGTTAGGAATGCTTCTTTTTCTCTATCCTCATCTTGGGTGGAAAACCTTTCATCCTCATGCAGAGCAAGATCGGGTGATATGAATGGGGATACAAAATTCACTTGCTCAAGTGGTTCATGATAGAGATGAGGTTCCGCCAAAGTATTTTGAGTGGTAGTGGTGGCGAAAGAGGTTTTCCCAAGACCTTCCTTCATGTCCTCCTTGAGAAATGGTTCTTTGAGAGGATCGGGAAGAGTAGGAGGCATCTTTTCCCATATGTAGTTCGAGGTGTTTCCATAATCTTCAAAACTTTCTTCCTCAAACTCATACGGGAACTCAGGAGGTTCATCAAGATAGTTTGATGGTGATGAAGGCCGTACGGTTTTCGGTAGGTGAAAAGTTTCTCCCAACACATCCTCTCTTTTGTTGGAAAGCTCCGTGTCCTTATACCGAGCAGGCTTGGTAGGTATAAATGATGATATAATCATAACTTCCTCAAGCGGATTCTGCTCGGGATCAGGAGGCTGCACTATTCGATGTTTTGAGCGATAGGCAGAAGCGGATTTCCAAGGCTTGTTATTAGGACCAAAACGAGGAAGGTGTGCCGTAGGCTTCGGTTTCCAAGTATGGGTATTTTGAGATTTTTTCTCAAAATACTCCTTGTATTTGTCTCTAAACATAGGAGGTTGAATTTCTTCTTCCTCCATCATTGTTCTTGGTACCGGAGGAACCTCAACGGGTGAATCTTGGGATGTGGAAAAAGAAGGGATGGATTCGGATGTTGAGGGTTCCTCGATGCTTGACACAACTTGCTCTTGGAGGGACTCACTAAGATGATTGATGAAGGAATCATTTTCTGTGATCTGATCCAAGATCTTTCTTCCTTCGGTCGGGGTTTTCGAAGCAAAGGACCCTCCAGCGGTGATGTCAAGATATAGGGCTGATTCCTTGTCTAAACCCATATAGAAATGTTGCAATAACATGGGATCAGGGATAGACAAGCACTACAACAAATGTGACTTTCTATGACGTTTTTTGCATGACAACACACTGTTTCGTCATAAAGCGTGTTAGGTTTATGACGTTTTTGTAGAAATCAGGTGTTTTATGACGAAAACCGAGATTCGTCATTAAATTTGGCCACAAAATCGTCATAAATCAAGACGCCATCATATTATGACGAACAAAAACGTCATAATTGGTAACTAATAAACGTCACAATAGTTATGACAAATATGAATTGTCATTAACAAATTTTCTTTATTTTACCCCAAAATTTATGACAAATATAATTGTCAAATACCTCTCACGCGGGACCCACATATAATTTTTATTAGAAAAATAAAAGCAAAATGTAATTGATAAAATGTGAGTTTTTGTTAAATTAATTTTTTAGATCATGCACACGTGGCCCACCTGTGGTTTGGTTAATTAGATTAATTTGATTGAACAATTTTCTGGCCTATGGAACAATTTGATTTCTTTGTTGGAACAAATATTTTTTTATTGGAACAAATAATTCGGATGCTTGGAACAATTAACTTTAAACAATGGAACAATTTATTTTGAAAAATATATTGGAACAAATGTTTTCTTAGACTTATTTAACATTTTCTTGAGACAAAAGAAAATAGAATAGAAAAAGATAAATAGAAAAGGAGAATAGGAATCCTCAGCCAAACCTTGGGCCAAAACCTGCTTGGTCCATTTCTTTTTTCCTTCTCTTCCTCTCTTTTTCTTCCACAATGGGCTAAATCTGTGTGGCCCATTTTATTCGGCCTTTTCTTTTCTCCTTCTCCACCTCCCAGGCCGGCCCACCTGAGCCAGCCCATCTGCGCCAAGAGGTAGCCCAGCCTAGCAAATTCGTGAAATGATTCAGCCCAACGTAAAAAAAAAACACAGCCTAGCAAATTCGTGAAAAAAATAGGAAAAAATAGTGGTAGAGGTGAAAAAAATAGCGACAAAAACACAGCCTAAAAATTTGAACTTTTCAAATTTAAAACAAATTCAATTAAAGTAGAAGTCAAATCCATGCTAAATTTGATTTTTTTTAAATTTCAAACATGCATCAAAACCAACATTTGCATATTTGAATTTTCCTGTTTTCATTCAAGTGTTGTTTTGTTTTTATCCTTTTACAAATTTGAATTTGTATACAAACACGAAACCAAAAAAAAGAAAACCCTTTCTCCATTTCGTGGGCCGCCCCTTTTCTTTTCTTTTCCTGCCGGCCCACTACTCTTTTTTCCCCCTCGCACCAGCCCCCGGCCCAACTCCACTCCTATCTGGCCCAACAGCAGCCCAGCCCGCTCTCCTCTCACCGTGCCACCGACATGTAGGCCCCTCTTGTTCTTCTCCAGTTCTTGGCCCCCAGCTCTTTTTCTCAATTTGATTCATTGCTGAATTTTGAAAGTTGTATATCTTTCGCATACAAAGTCCAAATAACTTCTTTTTTTTCCTCCTCATTGATAAAAATACATATTTGTAGAATATATGGAACTGGTTTATATGATATAGTTGTGCCGTATCCCCAAATAACCGCTGGCCATTTTTTATCAAACTTTTGTTATTTTTCTAAATCTCGAAAGAAAATGTTTTTGAACATGCATTTTTGTGGAGATGGAGAACTGAAGCACCTCTACACAAAAGAATTATGTTACCATTTTTTCAAAGCTTTTGTTGAGGACATTGTTCATTTATGGTTGTACTTGGGTGATAGTTTCATGTGATGTGTCTAGAGTTGTCCATTTTGAACACACTTTGGTGGATTTTTTTTCAAAAAAATTAACCAAAAATCCCATGGGTTTGGGTTGACATGAAACAGCCACAAAACAAAAATCAGCTGAAAATTCATTATATCTCGCGAGATAAAATATGACAAAAGAATTGGAAAAAAAACACTATTTATTTGGCTTTGATGTGCCTCTCCATGTAAGATTATATTTGACCTGAAATTTCGTGGAGACATGTAACATAACAACACGTGCCTATAGTAAATTTTGTAAGATTTTTACAAACTATTCATCTTTGAGCACATGAAAAAGTGTTTGCAACATAAATCACTTTTCCATCGATATCAATGTTACAATGTTTCCAAAAAATCCCAAAACGTTATATGTGATGCTAACATAAATGATACAAATATCCACTGAATTTGAGTCCACAAATAAACTTATTTATAGCTATAAAAAATATAAACATAAAGCAAAAATGATTTTTTAATGAGAAATCTTCACAGGTCTGGGCTGGCTGGGCCTAGGAAACTCCAGTCCAGCCGGCCTTTTGCCTTTCTTGGCCCGCTTCACACTCTTTGATGGCCGTCGGATTCGATCCGACGGCTCTCTTTTCCTCTCGATCGAATAAATCAGGCGACTGACCTGCAAACCCTACGGTGCTCCCCTTTCCCGCCTCCACTCCTCCGCTCTTCGCCGCCGAGCTCCTCCCAACTCCTTCCCCATCCCAAGTCTTTCCCCGATCCCTCTCTCCTCTCGGCTAGCTCCTAGATCCGGCGTCGTCCGCAGCCCTCGCTCCGGCGGCTGGCAGCGGCTCGGCCCTTGCTCGGGCTTAGGCGTATCCAGCGGCCACGAAGCTGGAGGAGCCAGATCTGGGTCGGGGGACGGCGGCCTCCCTCCCCTTCCCACGCCTCCTCGACCCCGGTGCGGTGGTCTCCCTCTCCTTCCCCGACGTTTCCTCGACCCCGGCGCGGCGGATCTGAACCTGCTGCCCTGCCGGAAGGCCGGCGGCGGCAGAGGCGTCGCAACCACGTACAGTGGCGCACTGCGCGACGGCACGCCCGTCGCCGTGAAGCGGCTAGGCAAGACGTGATGCCGGCAGGAGGAGGCCCAGTTCCTCAGGGGGCTCAAGCTGCTTGCCGAGCTCCGGCAGGACAACGCGGTGTCGCTGCGCGGGTTCTTCTTCTCCAGGGCGCGCGGGGAGTGCTACCTCGTCTACAACCTCATGCCAGATGGCAGCCTCTCACAGTTCCTCAACGTCGCCGACGACGGAGGCCGTGTGCGCGAGTGGTCCACGAGGATCTCCATCATCAAAGGCATCGCCAAAGGCTAGACCTTCCTCCACTCCAGCAGCTGTGTGTCCAGGCCGTCCCCATCCAAGTGAGGTGACGACGCCATCCTCTCCCTGCTGTGTAGAATTAGATATGTTATTGCGCCCTCTACTTGTTCGACCAAATGCCACAACATACGTTACTCTCCTCTAGTGCTTTGGTTGATAGAACAGCTCGTGCTCTAGTGCTCTGTTTTATAGAACAGCTCGTGCAGGCTAAGTTTTTCTTCTCTATAGCATCATTTTAATCTGGTGCTTTGTTTGTCATTTGCGTGCCTGCACTGCATTACCCTTCGCTCCTCTGGATTCATGGTGAGCTTGTCATCATGACAGTTAATTTAACTAGCTAGGTGTTGCTACTAGTACTACTCTGCCTATTGGTGGTGGAACACAACCGCAGAGTACTCAGGTTTCATGTCCTAGCTAAATTCGGACCTATGTTGCCTGACAACCGGTTTGGATTAACTAATTAGAGATTTCTCTACTGTCCAAATGAGATCGAGGAGGACTCCATCTATTTTTGTTATCTAATGCCTGTCTGTCCCTTGTTTATTTATGTCCATCACTAGTAATTCGGTGTCTGACCAGCTATCGGTGTCCTATGTTTTTCAGAACTATGAATGTCATTTGTAATGAATCATGAACTGATGAATGCCGTGAATCATGTATGGATATCTCTACTGTTTTTGGATTCATTATCCAGTACTACATCGTGGTTCTCCTACCTTAGTAAATAAATGGTGGTGGTCTTTCTGCTGGTTTGCATTGCCAATATGTGATGATTATTCACCCTATATGAATAAGCATTTCTTCTGTTTGAGCATCATTTTTAGCTATAGACTAAGTTCATGAACTTAATGTCTAGTATCTTGTTGTCTGCCTGTTTGAGCATTTCCTAGCTGATCAATTCTTCTAACTAGTTTTATAGCTCTGTTCTAGTCAGTCCTAAGGTGCTAGCTTGTTATTAGGTGCATCAGAGTAAGCTTCTCTTTGATTGCCAAATTACAGTTATGAAGCAACTCTACAGTGAGCTTTGACGAGTGCAACTATACTCTGTCCTTGTTAAGCATCACTAGCTAGTTTTTTTCCTGTTTATCCCATTACTGTCTACATATCTATAATGATTTTGATGCTCCTATTTTTATTTCAAATGTAGGTTCCAGTAGATCTGGACTGGATGTACAACAGATTGACATGGTGGGAGCAAATTGACAATGGCCAGCAGCTTACACGGAACAGAGTTTTTAACCGTGGTACCTGTGGTGCTGTAAGTGCCATCTTGATCTACAGGTAGGCTTTCTCCATTTCATTTCCGACAAATGTAGAAAATTTGTGGATGCTGCTCATTGATACAATAATTAATATTGTGATTGATCTATGGTTGATGCAAGCAGCATTTAGTTTTCAGCAATAGTAAAGATACACAACACTAAGGCATGTTACATTGTTTTCTTGCAGATGATACTCGATGTCACATGCAACATTGCAGCCGTTGAAGTTGGCGGAGGGCCCTCATTAAAGGGTGGTATTCTATTTGGTGTTGTTAGGATTAGTGACTTAGAAATTATTTGTCCTGTCAAACATGTTTGTATTTTGCTGTATGAGATTTGGTCAGTGACATCTGTATACAAATAGATGTTGATACATGTTTGGTTGCAAAATGTGAATAGTTTGATTTTTACTCTATTTGGTAACTGGGCTTGGCCCATGAAAGCAGTTCTGTGAAAAGCCCGTCAGAAAGCCTGTGAAATTGGTAGGGCGAATGTTAAAAAGCCTGCGATATAGGTGGGCCGAATGTTAAATGGCCTGTTAATTAAGTGGGCTGAAAGTTAAATGGCCTGTTAATTAAGTGGGTCGAAAGTTAAATAGTCTGTTATTTAAGTGGGTTGAAAGATAAAAAGCTTTTGAAACTAGTGGGCCGAAAGTAAAATGGCCTGCAAATTAATTGGGCTGAAAGTAAAATGTCATGTGGATTAATCGGGCCAAAATTAATGGACCCGCGAAATTAATGGGTCAAAAAACCGGTAGCCAGGCCAGGTCCGGTCCAATGGTCAATGACGAAAATCATAAGTGTCATAAACAGTTTGTGACGAATTTGAGAGCGTCATAACCGTTTATGATGTTTATCCGGAACGTCACAAATTTATGACGAAAACAACGAAAACGTCATAGAAGGGAATCAGCTACGCACCTTCTGTGACGAAGTGATTTTCGTCACCGTTGCGTCATGAAAGGTTATTTGTGACGAATTTTAGACCTTTTGTGACAAAAATGCATCGTCATGAAAAGTCAAAATTGTTGTAGTGAAGTTTGGACCGGACAGAGTTAGCAAGGAAAACCTAGCCCACGCTGCACCTATATGGACTCCTTCTCATTCTGCGAGAAATTGAGAACTTCCCAACGGAGAGCAACAATACGGGATAAAGGGAAGAAGGCTAAACAGAATTTGTCTCGGAGTTCTTCCCAATCCCACTTCGTGCTTCCGATGGTATATGTGTACCATTGTCTCGTTTTCTCACGAAGGGAGAAAGGAAACAACTTCCATTTCAAGGTTTCTTGTGACATGCCTTGGATCATGTGGCATGAACACTATCGCTCGAATTCTCGCAGATGGTGATATGGGTTTTCTTGGTCAAGTCCAGAGAAGGGTTGGCTCTGTACCATGGCCATAAAGGCGGGGTGGAGTTTATAGCCAGATGTGGAAATGGGTTTGGAGGATGGTGGTGGCTCAAATAACTCTCCCCTTGGAGCAGAGAATGATTGAATTGTAGGTTCTCGCTCCATGATAAATGTTTTTGGTATTTTTCAAGTGGAGGGATAAAGGATAAGCAATAAAAGGAAAAGGGATAAGTGAAAGGATACAATACGAAGACCAACTAGGTTCGAAGATAAGACAACAACTGTTCCCCAGCAACGGCGCCAGAAATGCTTGTTGGTATTTATTAACGTCACAGATAAATCCGCAAGCGCACGGAGAATACCGTTGTAGCACTTCACCCGTAAGTATTCAAGGGTATCGTTATTTCTATTTTCCCAAAGGAACGGAGTGGAATTATCTCCTAGTCTAGCTCCTCCAAGGACACGAAGAAGGATGGTAGGTTTGGGTAGAGAGGATTCCTACGGATGATATTCTATCTGGAACAAAGAGGATTAAACACAGCAAGGCTGTCACCACCTACCGGGAACCCCCCTACTAGGACATGTGGCACTAGGGCTATTAAGTCCCTATGCCAGTCCTAGGGTCACGTGACAACAAGGCAATTAAGTCCTCACTGCCAGACCGATTCCGAGCAGTCAATTCCCTAGAACGGAAAGGATTAAGCACAGCAGGGCTATCACCACCTACCGGCAACCCTCTACTAGGACACGTGGCAGTAGGGCTATTAAGTCCCTATGCCATTCCTAGGGTCATGTGACAACAAGGCAATCAAGTCCTCATTGCCAGACTGATTCCAAGCAGTCAATTCCCTAGAACGGAAAGGATTAAGCACAGCAGGGCTGTCACCACCTACTGGCAACCCTCTACTAGGACACGTGGCAGTAGGGCTATTAAGTCCCTATGCTAGTCCTAAGGTCACGTGACAGCAAGGCAATTAATCAAATCCTCACTGCCAGACCTATTCTAGTTCACAAGAACAAAAGATAAATTCATCCTCTAAATGCTTACTTGAATAGAACGATGATCTAGTAAGCAAGTAAAAGAAGAACTTATATTAGAATAGAAACACACAATCCAATAGGGGATCAAGAATACTTACTTGTTAATAGGATGAACGACGAACAAACGATGAACGAACGACGAACGATGAACGAACAACGAACAAACGATGAACGAACGGCGAACAATGAATTATCAATAAGTATTCTCCAAGATACAAGATTTGGGCTAAGTCCTCACAAAGGAAGGACTACCCTTCTCTCCTACCCTACTCTCTCCCTACTCTCTACTAGTATACAAGGGGCTCTAGGCCCTTGGGTGTGGAATGAGGCTCTCTTCCTTGTGTGCCCTTGAGGGGAGGAGGTACCCCTTTATTTATAGGCTTGAGTATGTCGGTTTGGGGGGTCTCCACCGCCTTGGTGCATTGACTACAGGCAGAACCAACCTTAGAAGGTCGGTAGTGAACCGCCAGAGAAAGATGGGCCCGAGTGGGCCCCACAAGGCGTCGACCGACGCGTCAGGAGGCGTCGGCCGACCTGGGATGGGCCCCACTGGTCTTGGTCTTTTTTTGGTGCGTTCTCCACTTGATTTTACTTCCAGATGGGCCTGCAATTGGGTACCTAGGTGTCTGCCATTTGTTGAGTTGATTTGGCACTGTTTGGAGGCCGAGAAGTCCTCGGAAATGGCCCTGATTTGTTGGGTGTGCAATCTGCCCTCTTGGGTTGTGTTTCCTCTTCATTTAGGCCTTAAGTTACCTGTATCTATAAATTCACCAAGACTTGTGGAAATAGTTAGTTTATAACTATCACTATGTTTGGTGATCATCCTTTATGTGTTTCATGCAGGATTTGATGGTCATATTTGGTATTTAAGGACTGTCAACATGCAACCGTTTGCACTGGTCCCCCTAGAGCTAGGCCGGATCCAACTCCACACGAGAAAGGCCCTCCCGCGCGGTCCCTGTCCCAGACGTCCGTCTTGATTGGAAGGCATCCCTTCTCTCCCGAATACCATGATAGAAAGAGCAGGCTTCCACCGCGCACTAGGGCAACAAAGGCTACTAGGTTTACTAGGCCCATAAAATACTAGCATGTGATCAGTACGTTCGAACTTGCTCAACAGGGCCAACAACGAACGGTCCTTAATCGACACGGACGAGCTACCACCGTGAAGGCCCAACCTTCTCCAACCATCCTATACAATAATTCCACGTCCAGTCTCAACAAATCCTAAATTCTGCTAGTACGATCCAGGGTGATTCGTATCATGCGAGTGGGACCTACCACTCGTCTTCTACTGAGCACTGGCAGCTAAGCATAGCAATTTCTAACGATAACCTAGAATTCTTGCAAATTACTATTTTATTGAAAAAATAAGCAAAGCAATAAACACATGAAGATCGGCTGAACATTTTCAGTTACAACAGCGAGCAAATGAGAATTAAGAAGGAAAATGATATAGTCGGGTACGAATGCTTGCAAATACTATTTTATTGAAACAAATAAAGGTCATTGACCAGTATTTGTATGTGGCATGGACGGCTGGGATTATATGATATTAAAAATTGGACGGACCAAATTTTAAAGGTGATGTGGCTCAATGTGAGGGCAGGAAAATAGCAAATGAATGACCTTTAGTTGGTTGCACTACTTATAAAGAATACAAGGAGAATACCCCGCGCGTTGCTGCGGAGCTTTCTTGTGAATTAAAAAAAATTGTGGTTCCATATACGTTGAAGAGAAGGTTCAATGTGAAAAGACAGGGTCAACATAATCATTCATACTCTCAGGGCATAATATGTGTGAAGATTGTAAAATAAACACAAATGTTGGCATTAAACTATTCACCGCAAAGATTTCGACAAAACCTAATATTTTATTTACCAACATTAAACTATCATCAATATAGATACTCGCAGAAAAAAGATCATCTTTATTGATGATGTTAACTTAAATCAGACTTTAAGAATAACTGTAGCTCACTTGAACCCGGAATGATAAGTGATTAAGTGAATGTTTGGAACAAACAACATAGAATCTGATTGATAGGACTACTCCGAAGGAAATATTCACTTGGATCACCAAATATGTTATATCTGCAAAAGTAAATTTATTTTTCAGAATACTTCTATCTCAACAATGCGTGGCAGCCCAATACACATGATAGCTTGCCAACAAAAATAAGAGATAAAAGACAGACATTATAAGTAGACATTCTAATATATATGTTTGCCCGATAAGAATGGAGAGAGATTATAAGGCATGGAGTTTACTCATGATGCTACAGATGGGTATCGTCAGTAAAAAAAAAAGAAAGATTGCAACAGGGTTATATATGGGGCCGCACATGTACACGTGACTATATTAAGATTTAAAGCTGGCATGCAAGCAATCCGAAACCTGTTAATGACCCAATTCGAAATAACAAATGTGAAAAATTCAATTTGATGAACATGACTAAGTACAAACTAAACAAAGCAGCCTAATAGGCAACGAATAGGTCAGGTCAGCTAAATCTTATGCCAGCAGCCGAATATAGACACGAAAGGTGCTACGGCAACTGAACTAAACCACCAGATATTGCTGCAGCCTCGTGCGCAATCTCGCTGTCATACCCCAGCCCAGCAGTAACCAGCCCAAGGTGAGAATCAGCCCATGTACAGTTTATGCAATCAGTTCTTTTCAAATTCGAAACGTGGATCTTAACTTGCTTCTGAACATTTGAGTTTGATATTTGGACGTGGGTTCATGCACCGACTTGCTACACTCATTACGGCCGCAAGTGCTCCTTAATAAGCCATGCAAACTGACGTCAGTTAAGCTCGAGTGCTCCACTTGATGAACACCACTCACGTATGAAGTTAATCACCAGCTTTACCGCCACGGCAAGCTTTCATGGACGACGCTTCAGCTAGGTCGGTAGTAAACCTTGGCCTCCCATCACTAGCTAGTATAAATAGAACTCCGGTAGCACTCCATCCTCACACCAAGAAGCTCCAAGGAGCGAGGGAGCAGGCAAGGGCCGGGAGGACGAGGCGAGAGTAGACGTACAGCTAGAGAGCGGAGCTTGTTACACTCTGCATTTTTCAAGGCAAGCTGCGTACACACCTTGAGGCATTTTGTTTCCTATTGGCATATGATTTATTAAATGTTTTAACTACCTTCACCATTATGCAATTTTTCTTAAGTAAATTGCTGCACGTATCTGGCCTGATGCATGGGTTTGTGGTATGTCGGGATGGTGATGCGAGGCATCTCGGTGGATGGTAGTTGGGTGGTTAAACTCAAATTAAGGTAAATACCTATTTGGTGGCTCAAATATATACGTGTACTAGTACCGCCATGGCCTGAATGGGCGGGTATAAGTTATTACCTACATAGAGGACAATACAACCCACAGGACAAGAAGCGGCAAGGCCGTGTGATGGGCTAGTTGCGGACCGAGTCGGACTAAGCCAACGACGTGGTTGCAGACCGAGTCGGACCCGTCGGGTGGGCTCTGTATTGTAGCTCGTGTATGGGAAGACTTGTATTTTTCTCTTATCGGTCAACGCGTAAAATGCACGTGTAAGTGGCCAGACATGGTCGGACAAGAGATTTGAGAAAATCCATGGAAAAGGGTACCCCTCTGCAGAGCGTAAAAAATATGGATATTCACTCCTGTTGCACCCGGGTTATAAATGGGTTGGCGGCGTGTACGATCAGTCCCGCCAAATAGATTTTTGGAAATATTAAAATATTGGTTTTTCTTCAACTAATGTTTTTACAAAATCATTCTTTTCATTGGCAAATGGAGCGTGGCTCATTTGTGCAAACCGAAGTACCCCTTTTGGAATGACTAGCATAATTCCTTTTCTTTATTGCATACTTGCTGAGTTTTATACTCATAGGCTAGCTTGCATTTGGTGTTGTACGCAGTGGGAAATTCTGATTAATCTTATCAAGCAATAGAAGCGGGTGATTTAATCTTTGAGGAAGTGGACCAAGGTGAGGGGTATGCGGTGGAATACGATGAAGACGGTGGAAATACCTATCAGGATGATGGAGCCGACTTCTACTAGACTGTTGAGCGTCTTGTAATTAAATAAAGGGTTGTTTCGTCGAAAAATAAAGGGTTGTAATTAAGAGTTTGTAATGAGACGCTTGATATAAATAAAATTCCATGCATATTCTGTCCACTTCAAATGTAAATTTGTTTACATTTGTCTCGGCGTCCTTATGGGCCCAGCTCATAAGGAGGTTGAGTAACTGTTACGTCTAGACCCGTCTCGGGGGCGTGACACTCGCCCGCACAGGTCCAATCCCTACCCCTTTCTCGTCTCTTCCATGGAGTGCACTGCTGCTGGATACCTGCTTGTCATTTCTTCACGAAAGCCATCAATTGCTCAGGCCCAATCGTTTGGATTTGCTCTCCCGTCAATCATCATAGCGTTAGATCGGACGCGCTTGTTCTGCAATGGAATTGAGCCGAGCTCTTCACGCCCGGCATGCAAGTAATTCCGTCACACGTCGCAGGCCAGCAGCGTCGACTCCAGCGACCGGGATGACCGGCGACGTCGAGATCGCCGATGAGCTCTGCACTTGCCAAAGCTACTACATGCGCGCTACATTTGTACATGCCCTGCCAGGATGCGTGCAGCATTCCATTGAGCGGTTGCTTGCTCCCAGGCACGAGTGAAATTAAGTTTTCATACGAAACGCAGGACAATTTTTATGTGCATATTAAGATGGATGCGACTCTTATTATTTTGAGCTGAATTTTGGTTTAAGCGTGATCTGACAAATCTACAAGGAGGAATTAATGCTTGCAATCTCTGTATACATCTACAAACGCCTAGCCACCAGATTTTTATGAGCTCTAGCTCCGTGAAAGTTCATCGTCAGAGAACAAGTACTTGTTTTCAAATCCTAGATTAATAGTGCAATGAAGCAAAGCCTTCTTGGACGCTGCCATCACAAAGCCACAAGAAATACGTACACCTATCTACTCTTCTGCTCCGATGCTAAGAAGGTTCCCACTAGAGCTCTGTGTGGACGAGTACAACAAGGCAACAAGCAATGTGTGCAGAGTCGTCCCTCGGCTGGACGGCGCACCAGAGTAGGGACGTCCGTGGCTGCGGGGTGGCTTTCGTTCGCCGCAGTAGAGCGCGACGGTGAGGTTACTGGCCTGGCGTCGACTGGACCACTTCACCGCGCTGGGTCGCATCGCCATGCCCAGCGTGGCAAAAGTCACCGGCCGCCTCGTCATCGATCGAGCGCGACCCCTGGGACGGCATGCACGTCGGCATCCTGTACGTTGGCTGCTGCTGTCGAGTGCCGGGCGGCCGGGGACACGAGCTGGACTACTCCGAGGCTGCAGCTCAGCTCTTCATGGGCCGTTCTACAAGCGGTGCACCGTCGCGTGGCCGCAACAGCCCGACGCCGAGCTCCGCGTGCTGGCCTGCGTCCACATGCCGGGCCTCCTCGCGCTCCTCGACGTCGCCTCATCTGGGTCGCCGGTTGGGCGTGCACGCGCCGCACCTAATCGAGTTTGCCGGCCGCGCGTCGATCGGCGCTGCTCCTCATCAACGCCCCCGCGCCGGCGTCCTCGTTCGATGACGATCCGTCGGCGGATCGCAGGCAGGTGCAGGAGACGCAGTACAAGCACACCGCGCACGCCTTCATGGCGTACGCGGAGAACAAAAATAACGACAACGACGGCAACATGATAACGGCGCGCACGTTCGCGGCCGTCTCCCCGTACGTACGCGTCGATGCACGACGACGTGTCAGCGGCTGAGGAGAACCAGAACTCGATCGGCGCTGATCCTGCTGCCCTTCCACAAGCACCGCCTGGTGAGACGTTCCACCCGGCGGTTTCAGGCCCTCAATGCCAGCGTGCTCTGCTTCGTCCTCGTTGACCGCGCCCTCGGCGGCATCGGCGACGCCGGAACAGTGTACCGTGTGGCGCACAACCCGGGCATCAACCACACCGTGCTCTGCTTCGTCCAGAAGGGCGGCAGCTTCACGGCCATCGATCGAGTTCATCTCGCTCAAGGAGCGTAAGGCCGACGACGACTGCCTCCGCGACTTCCTCGTCGACCCCCGTGCGCCACGCCACGCTCTGCTCTGCTTGCTGATCTCCCGGGCGTGGAGCGCCACCTCTACGCGTGCAGCTCCTGAGGCCTGCGACAACGTCGTCGACGACCAGTCAACGCGCGCAATCTCCATTTGGTAGCCGGCACAAAAGTGATAGCCTTAATTACACGGCATCCGGGAGATGGTAGAGTTACCACCATCCAAAGTTCTTGTTCATCTCCAAATAAACATACTGCAAATAAAATAGTTCCTTACAAACCAAACAACCTCAGCGTCAACGAGTACAGTACAACAAGCAATGCGCCGAGTCCACTCCCTCCCTCATGAGATCGACGGTGCACCAGCAGACTAGGACGTCCGTGGCTGCGTGATGACTTTCGCCGTCGTAGAGCGCGATGGTGAGGTTCCAACTGGCCTGCCGTCGATCATCGCGCTGGGCCGCATCACGTGAGATTTCTGCCGCTCGCCATGCCCGGCATCGAGCGCGACCCCTACGACAACATGGCTTCCACCCGCCAACGTTGGCTGCTGCTGCCGGAGTGCCGGGCTGCCGGAGACGCGTGCGGCTGGCTGGACTGCGCCGAGGGCAAGCGTGTCAACAACAACGCGCTCGCCTGAATTGAAGGACTGCATGGTGGCCGGCGCCGTGCCCGTGCTGCCGGAGGAGCGACGGCGGGAGCGGCATGAGCTTGCATTGTCGGTCGTGCGGGTCGCTCTTCTCTTCATCAGGTCCTTGCGCCAGCCCACAACATTGAGCAACCTCTCTGTCTCCTCGTAGTTGCCGCGCAGCCGCATACCTGCAAGTAATACACGACAATGTGTAAGAATGGCTATATAAATACAATAAAGTATTGCATTTACTCACTGTGCCCAAACATGCAATGGCAAAGCTCGACGTGTAGAGTCAAGACAGTAGAGTGAATAGAGGATGGACAGGCGTACCTCTACACCTACATGTCGTATACATCCATATATGGATGGTTAGGGTGGACATCCGCTGCATGCTTCAGCGCCTCTTTCAATTTCGTCACTTCCTTGTCTCTGACACCAGTCCCCCAATAAACACCAATAAAAATGCAAGCTCATGCCGGGTGGTGATCCAAGCGCCTGAAGTGTTGACGGGAGGTGATCCATGGCCAAGTCATCGAAGCTAATTCCATCAACAGAGAAGAAATCCATCACCCGGATGCATAAGTCAATATGTTCAGCCCTGGGCATGGCCCCTCGTGTGAACATGGATGGCACAATTACAACATTAAAGAAATGCCAGTCTATCACGCGTGGGAATGCATTAGCGCTGACCACAAACTTTTGAAGCGGGCGCACTAAGGAAGTCCCACGGTCTGCCTCCAGATTGAGATACAAGAGGTTGGGCAGTGTCCCAAGCAATTGGATGTCTACGGGTTGTACAGTATTGACCTCCTTCAAACACAGGCGTGTGAGGTGGGGAAGTGATACAGGACTAATCCATTTGGGCATCGTGCGCAGAGAAAAGTCACCATATATGTAAAGCTTGCTTAGGTGTGAGGGAGGCGTCCAGCGTTCCCACTTGATGAGGTTGTTCCGGAGATTCCGATCAAGATCAATCCACAGAATTTGGAGTCTTGGGAGGTTGCCCAGGGAATTAATGAAGGCCTCAGAAATGCTCTGGTTCATCTGCAATTTGATTTTAATCCTGAGGTCCGTCATCTGTGTCAGATGGCCTAGCTCTTCTACAGCAGCTGCATTCTCAGTGTCCACATACAATGCATGAAGCACCATTAGGGATGCAAGATTTCTCAATAGATTTCCTGGCCTTGGATGACAGCAAAACAGTTCTAGGCACATCAATCGCTTTAGCTCAAAAATAGACATTGGAGAATTGAAGGATGCTTGTGACATTTTCAAAACCTCCAAAAACTGTAACTTTTCTATCCCTCTAGGGACCTGCTTGAGGCCCGTATCAATTAGCCCTAGGTACCTCAGGAGAATCAAGTTCCCAACATAGAGCATAGAGTCAGGACAGTAGCATCCTTCTAGATCCAGTACACGTAGCACACCAAAGCATGAAAATGATGGCAACGAATCAATTGAAGGCACAAACATAGCAATGGACCTCACTTGTGACACATCATTTTTGGGCCAAGTAGTATTATTGAGGGATAACCTGCGAAGCTTTTTGCTTTTTGAAGACAACACTTGCTCTATATCAGCTGATGTAGTAACAAAATTTTCTTCTTTTGATAAGGAACGAATCATATCAAGAATCATATCATGCACACGGCAGGCACCTCTGACTGAATCAACTACCGGCTGGACCAGGCTTCTATTTATAAGATCGTTGAAGTAACTCTTCCCCAGCTCAAATAGGTCATCAGTAGTTTTCTGAGTTTGGATGAAACCTTCACATATCCACCTCCATATCAGCCGATCCCTCATAATCTCATGATCTTCAGGATACATACTTAGGTACATGAAACAAGTCTTCAAATGAGGAGGTAGATCATAGTAGCTAAGCGACAAGATCTTTATCATATCATTGTACATGTCATGCTTGCTGCTAAATCCATAACCAATTGAGTTGCACACCTCCTGCCACTCACTTATATCATCTGACTTAGTGGCCAACAAACTAGCTATAGTAATGATAGTGTAGCACCCTCAATTTTGTGCTCATTTAAAAACCCTTAAAATTTGACCCTTTTTAAAAATTTTCAACTAAAAACAATTTTCTAGATTAAGCTAGAACTAAAAATAAATTTTTTGAATTTTAAATCATGCACAAAGATCATCATATGCATTTTTGGAGTTTATTGTTTTTATTTTAAGTGTTTGTTTGGTTTTTGTTTTTGTCCGAATTTGAATTGCCTTCAAATTCAAATCCCAGAATTTGTTTGAATCAATTCCAGCTCCAAAAACTGTGTTGGGCCAAATCTTAGCCAGCCCAGTTTTCTTTCTCTTTTTCCCTCCCTTTCTCTTCTTTCCCGCGCCGGCCCAATCCTTCTCCTTTTCCTTCCCGCGTGGGCCGCGGCGCCCCGGCCCAACTCCACCGAGCCAGCCCAGCGCGGCCGCTCCTTTTTTTCTTTTTCGCGCGAGTCGCCGACAGGTGGGGCCCGCTACTCGTCGTCCACCTCCAGACGACCGGCGCGAAATGCGCCATTGCCCATCCCTCCCTGCCGGCCGTCGACGCCCCGTCGTTTCCGCGCCACAGGAGCCGCCATGAGGAGCACGTGAGCCTTGCACGCTGCGCCACCGCCTCTCCGAGCTGTCTCGTCGCACAGGAGCGCCCCATCCCTCCTTTTTCTGAGCCGCATGGAACTCCGACGAGCTCCATTTCCCCGACGTCAGCCACAGCGCCTCCCTCTTCCGCTCCGTCTCGTCGACGCCACTGCAGCCATCCTCGTAGCGCGTCACCGCCGTCCTCCGCAGCCGTGAACCGCCATTGCGCGTCCCATCGGGCATTAACTCCGGCGAGATTTTTCTCACCGCCGAACCGACCATGCGCCCCTAGCACCGCCATTGGAGCCCTATAAAGCAGCTCGAGCTTCCATCTTTCCCTCCTCTGTTCTCATTCGTCATTTCCCCTCACACCCGAGCCCTCCACCACATTTCTCCCCTTTCTCTTCCAAGTCCGGCGAACTCTCCGACGAGCTCTCCCCTCTTCTCCGGTGAGCCCCGCTCTTCTTTTCTCGTCGACGTCATGTCCTCGTCCTTTGCTTGACGCCATGGTGCCCTTCTTTGGTGCAGCCGTGCTCCGTACGAGGAGATCATCGATCGACCCTAGGCAGCCGTGTTCGACCTCACCGCCGACCAACTTCTCGTCATCTTTTCGCCCTTCCAGCAGCACAGTGAGCATCACCATCACCTCCTCTTTCTCCCGCACCCCTCACCTTTCTCTTTTTCTGTTCGCGCGTGCTACCTCCCCTAGCTCCGGCCATGGCCGCCGCAATGGATCTTGCCGCCGGCCGCCGTGGACCCTCCCCGGCCAGGCCGAGCTCGCCCTTAGCATCACCGCGCTCGCGCGCGCGTCTGCGGCCACCCAACCAAGCGCTCGCGCACGCGCAACCTTTTCCCCTCTCTCTCCGGCGCTCCGCCGCTCTCCGGCGAGCCCGCACCACCGCCTCGACCCTTCCCCTCATCGACGCCAAGCGCAAGAAGATGCGCCTTCGCGCGTAGTTCGCGTAGGTCATCTCCGCACCACCACACGCCCTCCGCAGCCCGTCGTCAGCGCGCCGCCGGCGATGCGCCGCCGCACACAGCCGCCCTCCCGTCGCACCGCGTCGGAGCCCGACGTGGCAAGCCACGTCGGCGCGCGGGCCCGCGACGACCGGGTCGTCACCGCCACGCGGTACGCCCGGTGCACGATGGACCGCAGGCAATTGCCTCTTGGTCCACAACGTGCGTGGACCTAGTCCACAGCACAGTGCTTCCACTGTGCACCGGCCCCAGTGGCCCACATGTCTTCCACTGTGCACCGGCCCCAGTGGCCCACATGTCAGCCTCACACCAGGCTGGAAATTGCTAAGCGCACCCAGATATTGTACACATAAAACAATTTCGACCACATTTCCAATAACAGAAAAATCCCAATAAATTCCCAAAAATCCTATATTCCTTTCTAACCATTTTGCAACATTTGTACACCTCTGGAAAAATTAGGATGTTGATTATACTTAATTAAGTTGATCAAATCCTAATCTTTCTCTTTCCTATTCATTCAAAAATTCATAACTATTTCATCTTAACTCCAAATCCAGAAATTCTATCGCCTAAATTCTTCTAAAAT
This sequence comes from Eragrostis curvula, assembly GCA_007726485.1. NCBI lineage: Eukaryota > Viridiplantae > Streptophyta > Magnoliopsida > Poales > Poaceae > Eragrostis > Eragrostis curvula. The sequence goes on along the minus strand of CM017442.1, from coordinate 44,495,772 downwards.
CCTTGTCTACTCATATACACCAAAGCCATCTCTATTTGCTGTTTATTTGGAATTTTATTTTATTTAATGATTGTTAATTGTTTGAGCGGTAGATTTATTCGCCCTTTATTTACTTTCGATCGTTAGATAACCAAGCGTTCGAAGAAGAGCATGAGGACCCCGACTACGAAGAAGGACTAGAGGAAGAAGACTTTGAAGGCAAGTCCTAACCCCCTTGACCATATTGCGCCGATGTTTGCAAATAATCCCACATAGAGCCTGTGTTCAAATAAACATGCATAGTATTTATAAATGATTTAAATGCTTAGTATGTCCTAAGTAATTGTTGATTGCCTTGCCTTGATATTGCTTATACCCTAATCTCCTTGTTAACCCTAGGTCCCAACATCATTAATCTTTAATGATATGTTGGATGAAAATGCCGCTTAGGACTTTATTACACTGTGTATATAATTAATCTTGCTACACATGTTTTTGTGTTAAAATGTGTGTGTGCTTGGTGGTGTGCGTAAATGTGAACTTGGGTGGGATTAGTGTTGATATGCAACCCATAGTGGGGTATGTTTTGGCGGGACCAGGCGAGGTAGTCCTTAGTGGGGAGGCTATCTCTGGGACGCCTTTCCTCGTGAGGAATGGCTATTGAAGATGCCTGGTTCGGTCGTATAAGGACCGGTTCATGTGCCGCCTTGCTTAGCACCCATCGTGCAACCACATGCCTTGTATGGGAAAGGTTTGGAACCACACCCTGCTATAGCGTCACCCGGTACCCACTAGGAGGCGGGAGTCGCAACGGAAGACAGGAGAAGACCTAACGAGATTGGCGTTAGCGTCCGGCGGTTGGTGATGGCCTGTGGCCCTTATTCCTATGGTGAATGGATGCCCCTGGTTGTGGATTTTCCGTGGTGGTGCCGTGGTGACACCAAGTAGGTACGGAACCATTAGTATGCCAGTCTAAACCATGACGATGGCAAGGGTTGGTATACCTTGTGGGTAAAGTGCACAACCTCTGCAGAGTGTTGAATCTATCCGGATAGCCGTGTTCCACGGTATTGGACAATTGCGAAAGCAATGGCCACACAAATGATTAGATTTTCCTGTGTGAGTTATCCTTGGCGTGTGTGTTTTGGAATACACCGGTTTGGAGCCGTGTGCTGGTTGTCGGCCAGCGTTAAAATTTGGGAACTGGCGGGATGGATGCATCTCCCCCAGGGCCAACCAACCCCACTAAATTCAAAATCTTACTTGACTTAGTTTGCAAAGCTGATTTGCTTTTCAAACAAGCCCTTGCACAAAAATTGGCTTTTCGGCCGATATGATACACCCCAGCCTTTATCCTTGATCTCTCCCTTGCATGCTATTAACCTTTGTGTTAGGACTTGTTGAGTACCTTATGTACTCACTCTTGCTTCAATCATTCAGAAGAAGAACCAGAGTATGACTTCCAGGGTGATGGCGATGATGAATAGGGTTTCCGTCCGCGCGCAAGTCTTCCTGTAGAGTGGACCCCGCTTCAGTCTTCCGTTGTAGTAGTTCTAGTGTTATGTCACTGTCCTCAGTGACGCTCAAGTGTGGTGTTTGTGCCGTGTTGTAATAAGGCTTTTGGCCAATGTAAAAAAAAAGAAAACCTTTTGTAATATAAAGGCTTGTAATGAGACTAGGTAATATTATCAATGGTATGACTCTGAGATGCCATTCTGTAAAAGTGTCATATCAGCTACTGATCCAGGGACTGATACGGTAAGCACTAGTGCTCTAGAAATGGGGTACGACAGATAGCCAGTGGGACACCCCCACATTTCTTAAGAATTTTGTCAGATAACTCAAACAACTTTTCAGGGCACTTGTCTTCAGTCCCAAATATTCTTCCGTAGAACAATTCTTTGGAGCTATCAGAAGAAAGAGGCTTCATTTGATAAGAACAATGGACTAACTCAGCAACATCACTGCGACGCGTAGTTATGATTATTTTACTTCCTAAGTTCTTGTCTTGGAGAGCAATTCTTATTGCGTTCCAGGATGATACCTCCCATACATCATCGATAACAATGAAGTACCTGTTGTATGGAAAAAAATGAAGCCTAATAAGTACTTCGCAAAAAGCCTAATAAATATGCTTTCAAATTAATCTCTAAAATATTTCTAAATCAAACCATTACATGTTGTTCCCAAACATCAACCGAATAATGCTGTTTGCCATCAAGAATTCTGAAGTCCAATCCGGCAAGTTTGACCAATAAATAAATAAAATCTTACATTTTATACGGAGTACAGCATAAAAGGGCTAGTAAGTTTATGTTAGGTTTGCGTATATGTTATGGAATACAATGGTACAATTTGCAACAAGGCGACACATTCTAGAAATTTTTATCAATCTATGAATTTTGCTGTGATGCATGTAAAGGTAAGACTTATAATGTGTTAACACATTTCTGGGTTCAATAGGAAGGCAAAATTTCTTAGAACGCTTTGGAAATATGTGCCTTTAGCCACAACCCACTCCAACTTTCGTATTTATCTATTGCACACTTCAAAAGGGTGGTTCCATAGCTACAGCACACTAAACAAAGCAAAGGTGAATCTCTTTCAACTTTTCTATCTCATTGTATGAAATACATTACACTTTGAAATGTTGCACAATGATATGATGCGTTTTCTACCGATGTATTGTTTTTTGCAAGATTTGTTTTTACTATTCACATAGTTTGTTTTACATAACAAAAATTATTCTCAATGAAAAGTTATTTAAATAATCATGAAAAAATATGCAAAAAATACGTGGGCAAATAATTTAGCCATGTATCACTGTATAAAGTTTCAAGTTTTAATTTATATGTGCAATGAGATAAAAATATTAAAAAAATCACATTTTCTTATGTTGTTATGTTGCAGCTATGAACTACACTTTTAGAGTTTGCCACAACTAGATATAAGAGTTAGACTGTGCACATCTTCCAGTTTGTTGTAGAAATTTTCGCCTAATGAAATGGTGTTTGATGGATATGAGACTTTACCAATTGGACATGAAAATTTATTCAAATATGACAACTTAATACTTATTAGTAGGGAGGGGATCACATACTACTCCAACGAGTCACAAAAAACATGTTGTCGACAGTTTAAAATTGATAAACAATAGCATTGATCATGTTTAATTTTGGACATGTTTGTAACACGAAGGAACATTTGTTTTTCTGACCAAATAATACCTGAAATGTCTAAAACTCACCATGTCTAGAGATGCTTGACTAAAATAGTTCAACATCTTGATTTCTACTAAATATCAAAATCATTTATTGACTTTTAGTTACATATGGCCTTGGACAGTTTTGTTCATAAGCTCATTGTTATCCATGTATTGAGCTTGGAGTTCTATATTCAAATAAGATATAAATAAATCAACATGTCTTAAATAAATGGAAAGCGTATAATAAAATGTGCTTACCTTATCACAATATAGTTGTCTAATTCGCTGACCACACAACCTAGTAGCATAAATGACCCAATGTACACTGTTGGGGATACGCGGAGCAGGACTCGATCCCAGACAGCCCTCTTTGCACCCGAAGGGTCTAATCAAGCTAACCAAGTTACCCTCCGTGTGTTTTCTGTATTTCCTTCCGCAGGGATTGACGCTGGGCGCGAGCGGCGCACCGAGCGCCCGAAGAGTCTCCGGCGTCCGAAGGCTCAAGACTTCGGACGAGGCTCGGAGGGGCGCCTCGCGCATGCCCGAAGATCCGCCGGACCTGCTGCGGGGCACGGAGTCCGAAGGGTCGCTGCCGCGCCGAGGCTGTGGACTTCAGGCGAGGCTCGGCTGGGTACCTCGTGTACGCCCGAAGACCTACGGGTGGGCCCGGAGGACAAGTGCGTCAGCAGTTAGGGTTTCTAATGTACCCTCGACAGGAAGTTGGCAAAAGACTATTGTGCCCTCCGGACACTTTTGTACCGAATATCCTGTACATTATTCTCCGTGATCAGGGGTAGTTTAGGCATCGATTTGTAATTCCTGATCACGGTATAAATACCCCCTCCCGTGCAATGAAGAGGGGGTCGACTCTCTGTGATATAACATGATCATCAATGCCATAGTTTAGGCTTCGTGTTGCGCAGAGTCTTAACGAAGCACGCGAAGCCACTTCCCTATCTCTCAGGCTTTTTCTCCGTGCTTCACCCGGTGCTGGGTTATTCTTTGCGAAGAATCCCAACATTTGGCGCCCACCGTGGTTCTAGCACGAAGAACAAGCCCTAATGCCACCTAAAAAGGCGAGGGTTGCACAAGGGGCTTCGGAAGAAGACCCAGTGCCGCCCCCGCAGTCACAGCTACCTGCCGAGCCAACAACAAGATCAAACGCGGCAAGGACACCCCAAGGAGAAACACCGCTCCGCATCGGGGAAGCCCAAACCAACACCAACGCCCCTCGCGGCGAAGACAACCGCATAAGAGAGGCAGCCAACAAGCAAATCATCCCTGCGGAAGAACACCCCTTCGCGCAGGACACTGACACTGATACAGACGAAGACTGGGAACAGTTCGACAACACAAGAGTCAACGTCGACAACCCGGAGACTAGCAATGCCCAACAAGAGCGAGCAAGAGACAAAGACCAAGAGCAAGAGTACAGAGCCCTCCTCAAGTTGCAGAAACATTTGAAGAGACTCCGAGAAATACGAAGCGCTCGCCTCGAACAGGCCAACCAACATTCGAAAACAAGAATCCAAAGCAGAATTGAAGAAGCGAAGGCCTCAATCGTCCAGCTGGAAGTAGAATTGCGGGAAATGCAAGAGCAAAACACCGAACAGCAAGACCAAGTATTTAGAAGAACAGCAAGACCAAGCCACAACACCACAAGACCCGAAGGGATAATCAGCAAATTTGACAAAAGCTCACCACTATCCGAAGGCATTCAACTTACGAGATGGCCCACTTCGTACAAGCCAATACCTCTCCCGAGATACAATGGCCGTTTCGACCCAAGACAATTTCTCATGAGCTACGAAGCTGCAATCTCCTCCGATGGCTGAAACGACATCGTTCTAGCCAAAAAGCTTATCACTGCACTCGAGGGTCCGGCATTGGATTGGTACTCAACCCTTCGCCCAGGCACAATATACTCGTGGGAAAACCTGAGGGACAAGTTGACACAAAACTTTCAAGGTTTCCTACGCAAAACCATCTCTGCTCAAGAGCTGCGGGCTTGCGTACAAGGAGAGCGTGAGCCTCTTCAAGACTATTTTCGAAGATTTGTAGAACTAAGATCTCCGGCCCCAAAAGTGGAAGATAGCTCAGCAATTGATGCAGCAATCGCGGGGCTTCGGGCCGGACCTTGTTCGACGCATTTGACAATGAACACTCCGGCGACTATCGAAGACCTATACACAGAGCTAGCAAGGTACAGCAAAGCTGATTCCGACTATCGAAGACGAAAAGCAACTGAAAACAGTCAAAAGCAAGCGGCGAAGCTAAACAACCAACGAAGCCAACCAGACTGGAACACCTCGAGAAGGCGAAATAAAGACGAACAACAAGCCCAATACATCAACCAGATCGACAGCACAAAGACGGAAACACCTTCGGAATCTAACAGTTATAGAGGAGGAAGAAACGGAAGAGGAAGGGGACGAGGCAAAGGAAGAAACCAAGAACCTCGCAAACCATACTGCATTTTCCATGGATCCGATCAAGGACACACCTCAAAAGAGTGCCCCGAAACCAAAACAGTCCTGGAAAGAATGAAAACAAAGGAACAACCCACTCCTCCACCCAGAGTTGTCAACAATACCTCCGGGAATCACAATTGGCAACCATCACCACAATATAATCCTGCATACCCGCAAATCACTCCAGCCTACCATCAGCACTATCAAGGCACAATGCCTCACCCATCGAGTTTCCACCCAAACAACTTCTTGCCAGCACCTCAAGTAAACCACATCCCGAAGATGCTTCCATCACCTTCGCACAACTATACAACACGAGAAGAGCTACCACCACCACCTCCCATCACTAGAATTCTACCGAAGACTGAGTCAATCCATCAGTCTCCTGCAGATCCACTGCCATCCTTTGGCACCATATTACCAATCACCGGAGGGTCTTCGACGGACTTCGAGTCGAAGAGACAACGAAGAGATTATTTCAGAGCAGTAAACACAATTTTCAACGCAGCTCCAATCAGAAAGACAAAATGGTCTCACGTGCCAATCACCTTTACCGAAGAAGACCTATCACGTTGCGAACTCAAGAAGCACCCGCACAATGACGCCATGGTCATCAAAACAAACATCTATGGATGGGATGTCACCAAGATATTGGTTGACAATGGGGCTTCTTCGGACATCCTTTTCGCCAGTACCTTCGACCTGCTAAAACTGGACAGGAAACTCCTTGAACCAATGGACACACCTTTGTATGGCTTCGGAGGAAAAAGAATCAACCCTCTGGGAAAAATCTCTCTGCCCGTGTCCTTCGGGGATACTTCAAACCCCAGAACCGAACACATAACCTTTGACGTGGTGGAAATGAATTACCCATACAACGCCATCTTCGGCAGAGGTGTCATCAACACCTTCGATATTATCATCAGGAATTCATTCTTGGTCATGAAAATGCCCTCGCCAAAGGGAGTCATCACAGTCTTCGGGGACCAGAAAGAAGCCAGGAACATCGAGAAGGGAATAACCCCTGGCCAAAATAATGTGTATATCGTAAGCGAAGACCCAGACAAAAAAGAAAGGCACAAGCACTTAGTGCCAGAAAAGTTGCTGGACAAAGAAGAACCTCGCATCACCCACAACGACGGAACAAGAAGAGTACTGCTCGACGATCTCATCCTAGATCAAGCAGTGATAATAAGCGATCAACTCCCGAAGAACGAAGAAGAAGAGCTCATTGAGCTGCTCCGCAAAAACAAAGACGTCTTCGCATGGTCATCAAAGGACCTCCAAGGCGTAAGCAGGCAAACAATTGAGCACAAATTGGACATTGATCCAAAGATCAAGCCGAAGAAGCAAAAGTTAAGAAAAATGTCAGACGACAGAATTGCAGTCGTAAAGGCCGAAGTCCAAAGGTTCCTCGATGCTGGGGTCATCAGAGAAGTTAAGTACCCCACCTGGCTAGCAAATACAGTTCCAGTGAAGAAGAAGAACGGAAAATGGAGAATGTGCGTAGATTTCACTGACTTAAACAAGGCATGCCCAAAAGATGATTTCCCTCTGCCTCGCATCGACAAGATAGTAGATGCCGCAGCGGAAGCCGAATTACTATCCCTGCTGGACTGTTTCTCCGGCTATCATCAAATCTTCATGAGAAAAGAAGACGAAGAGAAAACAAGTTTCATCACCCCCTTCGGAACCTTTTGTTTTGTAAGAATGCCCGAAAGGTTGAAGAATGCAGGGCCAACATTCTGCAGAATGACTACCGAAGTATTGCAAGAGATGGAAGGAACAATAGTACTTGTATATGTCGATGACATCGTCGTAAAAAGCGATAAGCGAAGCGATCATATATCTCACCTAGCTCAGACCTTCGCCAAGTTTAGACAGGCAAATCTCAAGCTCAACCAAGAAAAATGTGTCTTCGGAGTTTCCAAGGGCAAAGTCCTCGGCTGCCTGGTATCCATCAAGGGTATAGAGGCCAACCCCGACAAGATAGAAGCCATCCTCAACATGAAAGAGCCAACTTCCACCAAGGACGTACAAAAGCTGACTGGAAGAATCGCAGCACTCAACAGGTTCATTTCAAGATCAGCCGAAAGGAGCCTCCCTTTCTTTCAAGTGTTAAAAGGCTCCGAAAGATTCGAATGGGGAGAAACTCAAAGAAAAGCCTTCGCTGATCTGAAGAAGTATCTCAAAGAGATGACAGCCTTCGCCAGCCCGAAGGCAAAAGAAACGATGTACTTGTATGTCGCCGCATCACACAGAGCAGTTAGCGCGGCCCTGGTACAATCACAAGCAAAGACAAACAACAAAGGAATCGAAGTAAAGATTCAAGTCCCAGTTTATTATGTCTCCGAAGCCCTCTCCGGCTCAAAATTGTTCTATTCAGAGCTCGAAAAGATTGCCTATGCAGTAGTAATGGCTTCAAGAAAGCTGAGGCACTATTTCGAAGCTCATACAATAAAAGTGCTTACAAATCAACCTCTGTCAGAAATGTTTGGCAACAGAGAGGCATCGGGAAGAATCTCTAAATAGGCAGCGGAACTATCTGAACACGTTGTAGACTTCGAAAGCAGAAGCGCCATCAACGGACAAGTGCTCGCCGATTTCATAGCAGATTGGACTGAGCCTATCTCCTACACCGTGGGCCCAGTCTTCGAGCAACCATGGCAAATCAGATGTGACGGAGCATGGGGCCACTTAGGTGCTGGGGCTTCGGCTGTCCTTACCTCTCCTTCGGGCATCAAATTGAGATACGCAGTTAGACTTGAATTCAGCAAAGAAACTGACAAATGCACAAACAACATCGCAGAATACGAAGCAGTATTGCTAGCACTCAGAAAGCTAAGAGCTTTGGGCGTCCTCAACTTCGTAATTTACACCGACTCCAAAGTTATTCAGAGCCACATTGACAAAACCTTCACAGCCCGAGAACCAGAGCTGATCAAGTACCTGGACAAGTACCTGGACCTAATCCGAAACACCGAGAAGCATTTCAGAGGTTTCTCTTGCGTCCACCTAGAGCGAAGTGAAAATCATGAAGCAGATGCCTTAGCAAGAGCAGCTTCAAGAAAAGAACCCCTGCCGCCAGACGTTTTCTTCGAAACATTGACATCACCTTCGATCAAAACGCCTGAGAAAGAAATCAAACTCGTAAACATCATACAGAGTGAAGACTGGAGATCACCTATAATGGCTTACCTTCGGAATTACTACGAAGCTATAGATGAAACCGAAGAAAAAAGAATGAAAGCAAGAGCAAGAAACTACGTTATACTCAATGATCAGCTATACAGATCCAGTATCAGCAAACCCCTGTTAAAGTGCATCAGCCGCGAAGAAGGGATCCAGGTGCTCTGCGATATTCATGAAGGAATTTGCGGAGCCCATGCCGGAACAAAATCCATCTGCGCCAGGGCTCTTCGCCAAGGATTCTTTTGGCCCACCGCCGTCACAGATGCCCAGGACCTAGTCAGAAAATGCGAAGCCTGTCAAAAGTTTGCAAGCAACTCTCCGGTATCTCCCAGCCAACACAAGTTATCCAACCAACATGGCCCCTCCAAAGATGGGGTATCGACATCGTCGGGCCACTACCCGCTGCACAAGGGAACTACACCTTTGCGGTAGTCGCCCTGGAATATTTCACAAAATGGATCGAAGCAAAACCAATCGTCAACATCACAGCGACAACCATACGCAAATTCTTTTGGCAAAACATAGTGTGCCGCTTTGGGGTACCTCAAGAGATAACAGTTGACAACGGCAAGCAGTTCGACAACTACGAGTTCAAAGAATACTGCCGAAGTATCGGAACAACCGCACACTTCGCCTCTGTGTATCACCCGGAGTCAAACGGAGCTGTCGAAAATGCGAACAAACAAATCTTCACAGGAGTCAAAAAATGCCTTCTCAACCAGAAGAAAGGAAAATGGGCAGATGAACTGCCGAAGATAATCTGGTCCCATAACACTTCAGAATCAAGGGCAACAAAATTCTCCCCTTTCAAGCTACTCTTCGGAGACGAAGCTATGACACCCGAAGAAATCAAGTACAAAGGCCCAAGAGCCGAAGCACATGAGATAAACCCTGAAGACATAGCAATATCGAAAGACATGATGGAAATGGACAGAGTCAGTGCCGTCCAAAATTTAGAAAGCTATCAAGCTGAAACAAAAAAATGGAGAGACCGTAAGGTGGTTAACAAATCCTTTTCACCAGGAGATCTAGTACTCCTCCGGAGCCCAAAAACGGAGGGCAAGGGAAAACTAGAGCCAAAATGGCAAGGACCTTACATCATCATCAAGTCCAACAGGCCCGGAGCCTACCATCTCTGCGATAACGATGGAAACGAACTCCCGCATCCATGGAATGCGGATAACCTCAAGAGATACTTCGCATAACAAATGTATCAGGGCTTCGCGAAAATATAAGCGAAGTCCTTCTGCTTCACGCTGTAGCTTAGATTTAAATCCTGCAACTAAGGGCTCATACTCTTTTCCTCACAGGGGAACCCCATCCAGGGGGTGAGGTTTTTAACGAGGTGAGACCCAATGTAATCCCTGCAAATTAACGCAGCTCCTTTCCCCTATCTGTCTCTCAAGCACAACAACTTCGATGCAAACTCCATCGAGAGTTCGCCATATCTCAAGGGCAAAAACGCCCGAAGCGTAAACCTACGCTATTACGCAAAAACGCGTATCTCTCCGGCTTATCAGGGTAAAGAAATCCTGAATCATTACTCAAGCAGGAAAGCTCGCAATCGCTCAGTAAAGCGAGAACATTCTTCGAGAAGAATGAAATGCCCAAGCGGCAAATAAATCATCGACACACAGCAGTGCGCCTCATAACTCCGTGACCCACCATGTGCGAAGAATCTAGCTCATCAGAAACAGCTACCTATAACTAAAGCCACAAAGTTCCACCACCACTGACTGTACCCACAGTAAGAGCCACCTGACTCTTCGGCACCACGAAGAGCAACGGCAACTCCTATATAAACCACACCTTGAGCAAACCAACAAAGCACACCAGCAACATCACAAAATGAGCAACGAAGATACAACCAGAAAGAACATAGAAAAATACTTGCAAGCAATGAAGAACCTGAGGGTATCTGAGAGCTCTTCGCAGCAAAACCAAAGCCAAAACCAGCACCCGCGAAACCAAAACTTAGGGCAAGGATTAGAAGTTCAACAATACCAACAAGACCCGCAGCCGCTGGAGGTCGTGCTGCCAAACGAAGAGGCGTTACCAGAGTTCATCAGCATCTCTTCCGGCGAAGAAGAACAAGACCGCCCAAGAAAGAGGTACCTACCAAACAATAGGAAACCTTGGAAACCAGTAAACGCCGGAGTCGCAAGCAGGACCAGAAGCCGCACCCGCAGGGACGAAGTGTAACGAAGCCGAACCGCGGTTGTATCAATCAACGCCCCAGATTAATAAAAAAGGGAAGTTTTTCATAAACGAAAGGCTTCGCGCACCAACCTCGCCCTCGATTGCTAGGGGGGAGGGAAGTTTTTCAGAAACGAAAGGCTTCGCGTTAGCAACCTCGCTCTCGTTTGCTAGGGGGGAGGGAAGTTTTTCCGAAGTAAAATACTTCGCTTTAGCAACCTCGCTCTCGATTGCTAGGGGGGAGGGAAGTCTTTCCGAAGTAAAATACTTCGCTTTAGCAACCTCGCCCTCGTTTGCTGGGGGGAGGGAAGTTTTCATAAACGAAAGGCTTCGCGCACCAACCTCGCCCTCGTTTGCTAGGGGGGAGGGGAGTTTTTCAGAAACGAAAGGCTTCGCGCACCAACCTCGCCCTCGATTGCTAGGGGGGAGGGAAGTTTTTCAGAAACGAAAGGCTTCGCGTTAGCAACCTCGCCCTCGTTTGCTAGGGGGGAGGGAAGTTTTCCGAAGTAAAATACTTCGCTTTAGCAACCTCGCCCTCGATTGCTAGGGGGGAGGGAAGTTTTTCCGAAGTAAAATACTTCGCTTTAGCAACCTCGCCCTCGTTTGCTGGGGGGAGGGAAGTTTTTCATAAACGAAAGGCTTCGCGCACCAACCTCGCCCTCGTTTGCTAGGGGGGAGGGAAGTTTTTCATAAACGAAAGGCTTCGCGCATCAACCTCGCCCTCGTTTGCTAGGGGGGAGGGAAGTTTTTTCGAAGTAAATACTTCGCGTTAGCAACCTCGCCCTCGTTTGCTGGGGGAGGAAAATTTTTCGAAGACTCATAACAAACGCATGAATCGTATCATCGCTATCAATAAACAAACAAAACAACCAACTCTAAGTCAAGCCTAAAGCTCGAAAACGACAACAGAAGCTTAGAGTTCAAGAAAACATCCCAGGTAACCCGTCACCACGCCTATCGTCATACACCCATGGAACGTCGTAAATCTCTTCAGACTCCGCAACTTCGACCTTCGGGATGACCAGCGGAGGCCCGCGAAGCAACCGACGCTTACTTCTCTGAAACTGCTGAGTCACCTCGGCCCAAGCGGCAAAATACTCATTGAAAATGTAACTCCAGAAGCGACCAAGATCGTCACTGCCAATTATCTTCGTAACCAAACGATGGGCAGCGCGCGTAGCACAAATCCTACCGTTCTGATAGCATAAAGGTTCAACGACAGCCCCCTCTGCGGAGACCTGCACACAGTATTGTGTCTTTAATTTACAAACCCTTAGAATTACAAAACAAAAACAAAACTAAGAAGCCCCGAGGATCTAAGCATCTTCGCTTGCGGCAACCTTCGCGATAGGCTCCGAAGGGGTAGCAGATCGAGGAGCAGCAGAAGAAGCTTCGGCAACGGCAGCACTTTTCGCCTTCTTCGCCTTCCCCTGCTCGTCAGCCGAAGACGGATTTGAAGACAAAGTGGGACCTCCAACCTCCTTCCTCTTCTTCTCCTTGGCCTGCAAAAGGTCGAAGGTTACTAAACTCAACAAAAACTCCGGAAGAAAGAAACAGCGCTAAAGTCCGAAGCCCTCACCTCCTGCGCGCGAGAAACAGCGCTAGCACTGGCGGTCGCGGAGCCGTGCTTGCTCCAGTAAAACCTCCAAAAGCGCTTCGCAACGACGCTAACGCTTCTGTCCGAGGTATTAGGATCAGCACCCTCAATAGCTTCGCAAGGGAAAGTGGAGTAACCAAGTTCATGGAAATCTCCGACCTTCCTCTTCGCCAGAATATCCAGGAGCGCATAGAGGCAGGTCTTCGCCCCATAATCACTCATGTACGTCATCAGGCTGGGCACAGACTGCAGCTCTCTCTCGACCCAAGTCAAAAAGGAATCGAGGGTCAGATCGTCTCCGGCGGGAAGAGGGCGAGGCTGGCGGCCGAAGCAAGCAAGAAGCTCCGAATAAGACTGAAACAAAGCCGAAGCTTTCGACCTTAGCCGATCAGTCTCTGCTCTCATTGTCTCCTCCAGAGCGGCCTTTCGGTCTTCCACTTTCTCCAGCGCCGCCGCATGTTTCCTTTCGGAATCCTTCTTGTAGGCGGCGAAGGAGTCAGTTTTCTCTTGGAGATCCTTCTTCAGGCGAGCGATCTCCTCCTCGAAGCTGGCTTCCTTCGCATCCTAGCAACTCTTCTCCTCGCGAAGCGCGACGAGCTCTGGGGGGAAGCCTCCGAAGCCCCCTTCAGTCTCCAACTTCTTCCGGAGCACTGGGACGCCTGCGTAATCTGTCAAAGAAGCAAAGCGTTAAAAAGACCAAAAGGTCAGCAACAAAAACGAAGAGGAACCTTTCAACCCAGTTACCATTTGGCCTTGCCGAAGCAGCAAGTCGGCAAGGTTTAGGAGCGGAATCGCCTCCACGTGGCCCGAAGTTCTACGCACAAGCAAAAGCGTGTGAACAAAAAATATATAAAAAGAGTAAAGCGAATAAAACTAAGGCCACAAGTCTACTCCCTGGGGCCTTCCTACTGGTAGGTTGGTCATCTTGTTGTTCAGATTGTCTGCTCGTCACCCTCTCGTTTAAGGCTCTTCCCGTCATCCTTTCTAACTTGTTTTTCGGTTCTCACTCACCCTTACTCTCGGCTATGAGCTCTTATCGCCACGCGCTACCTCTCTCGCACCTTCGCTTTGTTTGTCATGCCATTTGCTGGTCATCATCATAGCTTTTTTTTCAGGTTTACTACTCATCGCGTCATAATTTAGCTAT